>VXCM01003339.1:0-25873 GCA_014773175.1 Lucifuga dentata
AAAGCCAGAGCTGTGTCCGCATCCTCGGCACTAAATCAGACCTGTTTTCGGTGGGCGTTGGACTCCACCAGGGCTGCCCCTTGTCATCAATCCTGTTTGTGATTTTCATGGACAGGATTCCAAGGCTCAGTCAGGGATTGGAGGGTGTCCAGTTTGGTGACTTCAGAATAGCATCTCTGCTTTTTGCAGATGATGTAGTTCTGCTGGCTTCATCAGACAGTCACTTTTGACACACACTGGGCAGGTTTGAGGCCGAGTGTGAAGCGACTGGGATGAGAATCAGCACCTCCAAGTCTGAGACCATGGTGCTCTGCAGGAAAAAGGTGGACTGTTCCCTCCAGGTTAGAGGGGAGTCACTACCCCAGACGGAGGAGTTTAAGTATCTCGGGGTCTTGTTCATGAGTGAGGGTAGGATGGAGGGTGAGACTGATAGACAGATTGGTGCAGCGTCCGAGGTCCTACAGACACTGTACCAGACTGTCATGATGAAGAGGGAGCTGAGCCAGAAGGCGAGACTCTCAATTTACCAATCAATCTACGTTCCTGTCCTCACCTATGGTCATGAGCTCTGGGTAGTGACCAAAAGGACAAGATTGCGGATACAAGCGGTGGAAATGAGGTTCCTCTGTAGGGTGTCTGGACTCACTCTCAGGGACAGGTTGAGAAGCTCGGACATCCAGGAGGGACTCGGAGTAGAGCCGCTGCTCCTCCGCATAGAAAGGAGTCAGTTGAGGTGGTTCAGGCACCTAATAAGGATGCCCCTTATTAGGTGCCTGACGTCTCCCTAGGGAGGTCTTCCAGGCACGTCCAACTGGGAAGAGGCCCTGGGGAAGACCCAGGACACGCTGGAGAGATTACATCTCCCAGCTGGCCTGGGAACGCCTCGGAGTCCCCCAGGAGGAGTTAGAGGGCCTGGCCGGGGACAGGGAAGTGTGGGCCGGTCTGCTTAGTCTGCTGCCACCGTGACCCTGACCCGGATAAGTGGAGGATAGTGGATGGATGGATGGATGCGTGTGTGTGTATATAAATATATATATATATATATATATGAAGCTACAGTATGACTCCCTACTGTACATGTCTTTCAGAGAGGCAGAAGGTGGCAGAAATCTCTTTCTGCCCATCTGGGTGAATCTGACAAAATTGAAGAAGTCTGCAGTCAGATGGTTTGAGATCTCACTGAAAGGCAGCCGTGTTTAAGCCTTTTCAGAATGTTCATGCTGGAAGGCATGGAGAAAAACCGCCGTCACAGAGGGGAGAGGTGATGTGTGTGTGTGTGTGTGTGTCTTTGTTTTTGTATGTAATTTGAACTAGGGGTGACGTGATGTACTGGTATTGACAATAACCATGATATTTAAAAAATGAAATACTGATATCATGTTAATAATACACATATGATAATATCATGTAAATAANTTTAAAAAATGAAATACTGATATCATGTTAATAATACACATATGATAATATCATGTAAATAATCCATCTTAAATCATTTCTGTTTCTTTCTGTTCTCACTTTTCTCCCTCCCCCCCAATGCAAGGGTTGCTGGTTCAATGCCTGAACTGGCAGGAGAAACCAGGGTTGGAGAGGTGAATCAGCAGCACCTGCCCCTCCCTCATTATCACCACTGAGGTGCCCTTGAGCAAGGCACCTAACCCCCAAATGCTGCAGTGGTNCCCTCCCTCATTATCACCACTGAGGTGCCCTTGAGCAAGGCACCTAACCCCCAAATGCTGCAGTGGTGCTGCTCAGTGGCAGCAGAGTCTGTGGTTGGACTGGACAGCTTTCAGGTGTGTGTGTGTGTGTGTGTGTGTAGGGCGTTCCTGTAAAACAGCATTTGATGCTCAGTGAACTAACCCTGCATAAATAAAGGTTAAAATAAAAAAATAAAAATCTCAGTGGTGATAATGAGGCAGGGCTGCTCATTCATCTCCCTCACCCTGATTTCTCCTGCCAGTTCAAGAATTGAACCAGCAACCCTTCAGTCACCACTGAAGGCTTTTAGGCCACCATTGGCCGACAATACGAACCAAAGTAAATCTGATATGAGCTCACGTAGATCATTTTGAGCCAGAAAGCCATAAATGACAGAGAAGGTATCACAATTCTGGTGCCAGAGTATTGATACCACAAAAATGATCTCTTTCTGCTGACAGCTTCCTTTTTACATGGTGTTTACATTATTTTATCAAGAAATAACCATGTTGGTATTTTCATGGTCTATAAAACCTCTGAGCTGATCTGCAAACAGATGCAGACTGCATTAAAAGACAGGAGCACCAGCTTAAAATAATAACCCAGCTCAGAGTTCCACACGCCGAGTCCAGCTGAAGTAAGAACCAAGTCAGAACCCACAATGTTCACACACTCTCAGGAAAACACACAACGCAAACAGGTTTCGGTTTAGAGTTCGTGAAGCTAATTTGGAACCTTTGGGAGCATTTCTACAAAAATTAATTGGTTAAGAAACAAAAAAGTTGGTTCCTGTTTGGAACCAGAAATGGGAATCATGATGAGCTCCACAAAAATGAAAAAAAATGAAGTGAAAATGAATGAAAAATGAAATGAATGTTGGATTGAAGTAAATACTTTAATAAGATGCTAAAAGCTTGCAGTGGTGAACTGATGGTGACACAATGGTTCCGTTAGTTTGGTGGAAATGAAGGCTGGTTCTCTAGACAGCACCTCCCACAGATACTAAACAGAATCGTTTGAGAACCCGAATTTTTTGGTGGAAAAACACAAAGAGCACACCAACAAATGTGCACAAGAAATCAGGATCAAACAGGCGTAAAATCTCAAACGTTTTTGTTAAAAACTGGGGCACATGATACTATTAACTATTCCATGGTTTAATACACATCAGAGTTAAATTAACCAAACACACAACGTCACATGTTCAAAGTGCAGTATTTAAAGGACCATAACGTCCATTTTGCATGTTTGAGCCTAATATATTCAGTTTTCATACATGTAACGTTACTGACAATCATTTCACAAAGCATACTACTGGAACAGTGAATTAAAAATGTTTTTAATACCTTCCAGACCTCCATTGGTTTCAGTTCATTCTGCTATTAAAATCAACTTGATGATACTTGAAACATTCTTGGGATAGGTAATCCATCATCACCAACAAGACGTGTATTCAGGTTTTTTTAGAAGTTATGTAATTTTAGTGTTTAAGCTCAATAAAAAGCGTGGAGTGAATGTATGCCTCCACCGGGGAATATAGTCCCAAAAGAAGACCTGCGTTTATGGAAAAATTTAAAGGACCGTGACTTCATAAGGCTGTGTAACTATTAGCAGGAGAAACATGGATTTTTAAGGTGGGTGTATCACTTGAATATTTGATTTTGAAAGATTAAGAGATTTTGCAAAATATCAGGAAAGCTGAAATACGGTTTTATCCTTTGGGAAATGATTGTCAGTAACGTAACATGTATGAAAATTGAATATATTAGGCTCAAACATGCAAAATGGGTGGTATGGTCCTTTAAGAAATGAAACTTACTCTGTTTGTTTGCAGTTTGACACAATATTCAAACTCGTTTCTCTGACTGCAGCAGACTCCTTCACAGCAGCAACATCAGAACACAAACTCAGCGTCAAAACAGGCTGAAGTTAAACTTCCTCACCTCCATGTTGCTGAAGCAGATGTTCTCTGTGTCCACACGCACACACACAGATTCACACACACATCAACACTCAGAGCTCAGCCATGCTTCAGTCCTCTCTCTCTCTCTCTCTCTCTCTCTCTCTCTCTCTCTCTCTCTCCAACATATTGTGAGCTGTCACAGAGGACCAGGCTGTTTATACTCGGGGTGGAGAGGTCTGGCTTTGTGGCTGATTTCCTGCTGCCCCATTGGCCAGAAACCCCTCCTTCCTCTCTCCCTGCCCCGTCCCCTTCCCCCACCCCACTCTGCCCCAGCTTCATGTCGTTCTTCATTCTTTCCCTTCATCTTCTGGTAAAGCAGAAGTACCTCACCTCTAACTGGCAGTTTACTTTTCCAGCTAAGGGGAGTTTTTAATGTCTTGCTTTTATTTTCTCTATCATTTCCTCTTTTCACATAAATTTGGCATATATCTCCAAATGTCTGGCAGATCCATAAAGCAGGTTTGGGGCTTTGTTGAAGGAGGAATTCTCGTGGTTCTACATTTTGTTGTCTGGACAACAGAGGGCAGCATGTGGGAGGGGGTTTGGGGCTCTCTCTCTGTGTGTGTGTGTGTGTGTGTGTGTGTGACCTCCAGTCTGACTGACCAGNTGGGGCTCTCTCTCTGTGTGTGTGTGTGTGTGTGTGTGTGTGACCTCCAGTCTGACTGACCAGCCCAGCGTCACTGAAAAGCAAATAAACTCTGACAATCTGTGCAGCTTTTTTCTTCAGCTAAAGAAAATAATAAATAAATGAATACATAAAGTGAATAAATACTAAGCGTTTAAATATGCCCACATCTTAAAGGACCATATCGGTGGTTTTGCGTGTTTAAGTCCAATACTACCCACATGCATGCTATGTTACTGCCAACTATTTTCCAAAAGATAAAATCTATTTTAGTTTTCCTGTTTTTTGCCAAATCCCCTAAACTTTCAAAAATCAAATGTTCAGGTGATACACCCACATTAAAGGGCCATACCACCATTTTGCATGTTTGAGCTGAATATCTTCAGTTTTCATACGTTAGACAATCATTTCTCAAAGGATGAAACTGCATTTCAGCTTTCCTGATATTTTGCAAAATCTCTTAATCTTTCAAAATCAAATATTCAAGTGATACACCCACCTTAAAAATCCATGTTTCTCCTGCTAATAGTTACACAGCCTTATGAAGTCACGGTCCTTTAAATTTTTCCATAAACGCAGGTCTTCTTTTGGGACTATATTCCCCGGTGGAGGCATACATTCACTCCACGCTTTTTATTGAGCTTAAACACTAAAATTACATAACTTCTAAAAAAACCTGAATACACGTCTTGTTGGTGATGATGGATTACCTATCCCAAGAACGTTTACAGTATCAACAAGTTGATTTTAATAGCAGAATGAACTGAAACCAATGGAGGTCTGGAAGGTAGGAAAAACATTTTTAATTCAGCGCTCCAGTAGTATGCTTTGGAAAATGATTGTCAGTAAGGTAACATGTATGAAAATTGAATATATTAGCTTCAGATGTGCAAAATGGGTGGTATGGTCCTTTAAAATTCAGTGTTTCACCTGCTAATGCTGACATACAATTGTAGAAGACGCGGCCATTCTTAATTTCTCTGTAAAAGCCATTTTCTCTAGGGATTATATTCCCTGGCGGAGACGTACACTTTTTCCGGTGTTGGATCAGTTAAACTAAGCAACTTCAACAAACAAAAAGAACATGTCTTGTTCTCTATGATGGATTATTTATCTCAAGCAAGTTTGAAGTCTCTACAAGTAGATTTTTACAGCTACTGGAATTAACTGAAATCAACGGCCTAGAAGACAGGAAAACAATTATAATACTTACAACTCTAGTAGTATGTTTTGGAAAATGGATGGCAGTAATGTAACATGTATGCAGGGAGTATTTATTGGGCTGAAATTTGAAACCACTAGTATGTCCCTTTAAATAAACAAAAACTTTCATATAGCTTCACATTAAAATAATAAATCACATTAAGATCTGAAGTAGGTAAGCTGACATGGAGTTTTAAATATGTATTTGGTTTAGGGTTTTGTTGGTGAGTTGAGCTGCAGACGGGAAAGATAAATAACTGTGACTGTGAGTGTCGGCATGACGCTGCACACGTGTGCATGATGCAGTTTGCTCACTGAGCTCTTAAAATAGGAACAGGATATCAGCATATTTCTGGCCATGAGTTCAGAGTAAAAAGGATGCAGTATCTGGTGATTTTTTTTTTATTGTTTAGTAAAAACTTGAATTACAACATGAGACAACGAGCGCTCAAATATAAAAGTGGAAAAGACATCCTGTCGACTTTGACAAACCTGAAATAAAAAGACGAGTTGAGTGGGTTTCAAACAGGAGGAAGAAGTTTAAAGGAACAGCTGGTAATTTAATCAGATGAAGTCCCGCTGCACCTTCTTATCAAAGAGAAACGGCGCCCTCAACCGTCCATCTGGAGGCAGCGCGGCGCCAGGACGGCCTCGAGCCTTCCATCAACAAACCAAAAGACAGCTCGTGAAAGTCGGCAGAGATCAGTGAAGAAACGAGCTGTGGCAGATTCTGGGAGTTCTGGGAACAGTGGGGGACAGTAGCAGGACTGTCTGGTTATCTGTGTGTGTGTGTGTGNACCCAGAATGTCCAGGCTTCAGTCGGTGGTGGTGCGGCGGTACCAGAATCGAGCCCTGAAGTCGTCGCTGCAGGTCATGAAGCCGGGGTTGGTGGGCGAGTGCACGATGCAGCGGACGATGTTGTTGTGACCGAGCGACAGCAGGTTCTTCCTCTCGGCCGTGCGAGAGTCCCAGCAGCACAGGCTGATGGTGCGTTCATCAGGCAGCAGCACGTAGTCCTCCGTGTGGTTAAACACTCCCTGTGTGCGATGCATCTGACGGCCGCTCAGCCCCGCACCTACACACACACACACACACACACACACGCACACACAGAGCAAGAGGACCCATTTTTTTATTCNCCTACACACACACACACACACACACACACGCACACACAGAGCAAGAGGACCCATTTTTTTATTCTTTCTTTGTTGGCATACTTAATTTTAATAATCACCATTTAACAGCTGTGGTTTTTGTGGTAGAATAGCATCACACAAAAGCAAAGCAAAATAGAAATGAGCTGAATGTCTTCACTCATCAACACGTTTTAGCACCACACCTCCCATTCAAAAGTTACTCAGTTAGCATTGTGTCATATCATATCATTCATGATAATGCTGGTGCAACCTTTTATATGATAAAGTTTTGTCATATATATCAGATATTGATGATATTGCTGTGTGATGACGTGTTGATGAATTTTCACATCATGAGCGACAAGAAGAAACTAAACCATCACGTCTGAAAGTATCATGTCAGCATCTGATGAATTATTTCCCGTGTTGTTTGAAGTGGTTCAGCTGTAAGCTAACTGGCTAACAGCTAAAGGTGGAAACACAACTAATTAGTTTCTCCACTTGAAGCAGAAACACCTGGTGAATACCAAGAAAGTCACATGAGGAGGAGAGCCAATCAGATAATTTGAGACACAAAACAAACAGGAAGTGATGCTGACTCAGTCAAGCATAGCTGGAGTAAAAATACTATAATGATATTTAAGACAATATGAATGATATGATATGATATGAATATATATGATTCATATATGAATATGATTAACAATGTATTGGTGATTGCAGAAGTAATTATACTTCAAACTGCAACAACATGAGTAAATAAGTGTAAAAAGTACAAACAGTAGAATGTTTCTCAAAACATAAATAGTATCAACAAGTAAAATGACTGATGATGTCATCAGATCTGATCTTTAGCAGGTTATGATTTTCCCTCCAGAGCTAAATAGCCTCTATGATGCTAAACTTAAATACGCTCTGAAGTCCAAATCCACCACAAGACAAGAACTCAGCTGAAGTTAGCATAGTGGCTAAGCTAACACTGTTTTTTTCCTAAGGTAACACTGTTGTTTTTCTTTCTTTCTTTTTTTCTAAGCCAACATTGTGTTTTGCAGTTTTTTTCTAAGCTAACACTTGTTTTCTAAGCTGTTTTTGTTGTTTTTTTCTAAGCTAACACTGTTTTTCTAAGCTGTGTTTTTTTTCTAAGCTAACACTGTTTTTATTTATTTATTTTCTCTAAGCTAACCCTTCATATATCATGGACAAAAGTCTCCGCTTTGCTAATGTCACCCCACCGTTAGCTTTTCCTGTGGCAGCGAATACAGCTA
Organism: Lucifuga dentata; assembly: GCA_014773175.1. NCBI lineage: Eukaryota > Metazoa > Chordata > Actinopteri > Ophidiiformes > Bythitidae > Lucifuga > Lucifuga dentata. The sequence goes on from VXCM01003339.1 coordinate 7,891, forward strand.
GCTAACACTCCAGATGTGGCTCCATTTTTGGGAACTAACTCATCAGACATGACCTTCTACTTAAGCACATGCTTGTTTTGTCTCCTCTTGTTACGACTGTTCTGAAAATTCATCAACATCATCTTACTGTGAGTCAATCGTCAATACTACGATATGGTAAATTTTCCTGACAAACTTTTTTTTTTTTACCGGTATTATCATGAACAATATGATATGATGTGATACAGCCCTCACAGACAGTCCTTCGCCCACGAGGATGATGTCTGGGTTAGATTATTAGAACTTTTTTAAATTCCATTTTCAGTTCAGAACATGGTAAAATACAGTCATCCGTACCTGTGTACTTGACCAGCGTCCTGCCTGTGGAAATCTCCCACAGTTTGACCACAGAGTCCTTGCCGCTGGACAGAATGTACTTGGAGTTCTTGGAGAAGATGGCAGAACAGACCTCGGCTCCGTCGTGGGCCTTATCGAAGGTGGTCACGCAGCGGTTCGAGATGCCGTCCCAAAGCTTGATGCTGCCGTCCTTGCTGCAGGTGACGTAGCTGTTGGCGGTGGGGTTGTAACTGACACCGCTGATAGTGTCCGTGTGCTGGTCTAGCGGGTTGCAGGACACAAAGCACTGGAAGGTGTTGATGTCATAGAGGCGCAGCGTGGGGTGCTGAGTTCCCACCAGCAGGAAGTCACCTGATGGGTGGAAGGAGATTGAACGCAGCATTTCTGCTTCCTGTAGGGAAACACAACAAAGAGAAATGCCATATGTTAACACTATTTTCACGTACATAATTTCAGATTGTCAGCTAACCAGACTGAAATGTTTTTCATGGCGTTAATATGAGCCGTGTCCTTTCAGAATACGTCCAGTTTAGCCAAATCCACGACAAAGATGAGTCATGAGGGGAAATTCAAACTCTGACCTGTATATATTTAAAGGCTCGTTTTGCAGAGGGCTTAGAGTAGTCAAACAGTTTGAGGGTGTAGTCTCGTGAGCCAGAGGCTAGGATCTGTTCAGTCGGATGAAAGGCGAGGCAGGTGACTTCATCAACATGGTCGTACAGCGTGCGGATCACGGGGTGATTCTCCATGTTTTGCTGAGCCGTCTCGTTCATCATCACCTGAAGAAACAAAGAGCAAAGGAAAACCAACGAGCCTGTAGCTTCAAAACGCCTCCTNCATCATCACCTGAAGAAACAAAGAGCAAAGGAAAACCAACGAGCCTGTAGCTTCAAAACGCCTCCTCTATTCAGATTCTTGAACCCGTCTCACCTCGATGGGCATGGCGCTCTTGGCCAGCATGCGCTCAGTGTCCAAGATCTTAATGGAAGCGTCAGCGGAACCCGTGGCGATCAGCTGCCCATCACGACTGTAGGTGGCGATGCGGCACGGACCCTTGTGAGACGTCACGTAGCAGGTCTCGTACTCTGAAGCCTCTGGAGACATGGTCTGCACATCAGCGTCAAACTCCAGATCAATACCCACTCCAGGTGCCACCGTGTCCGACCGCCCGATAGCGTACTGGACTGCGCTGTCATCGTTCTCCATCCCTGTAAAAAGTCACCGACTGAAGAGTTAGAGCAGGAGAGACCCAAATACCAGCCTTCCGCTAAAACACAGGACCAGGTAGGCAAACTCCACCTTTGATTAGCAAATCAAACGGACGCTGTGAAAAGGTGGTAACATGTACATGTTTAGACGGACATGTTGAAGGTTAGTGTGTTGTTTGTACCACTTACAACTCATAACATGACATCCTTGCACACAGCAGGATCGAGCAGACACGAAGCTCTTACCTATTTTAGCGAGCTGCATCAGCTGCTCGGAGGGCGACACGACGCTGGGAGGTTTCACCTCGTTGATGAGGCTGTTGGCGATGTTGGCGTAGCCGTCATACAGCAGCTGGCTTATGATGAGCCTGTACAGCTGTTGCCGGTCCTTCAGAGTCGGTTTAGGACGAAACATGCTGGGTCTGCAGTCCGCGTCTCTAACAACAGACACAAAATCAGAAATAATAATAAATAAATAAAATAAGCCCTTTTCTGAACACTCAAAGATGCTTTACAAATAAATAAGACATAAAAATATTAATAATAATAATAACGATAACAGTACACCATCATGCCAAAATACAGAAAGGGGACAAATGGAGAATGATAGCAGTAATAAACTGATAGGCTAAAACACAGAATCAAAAGGTTAGGCAGCGTACAGTTACAACACCTTAACCATTAAAAGCAACTTTAAAAAGCTGATTTTTGAGTGATTTTTATAACATTAACCATTTATGCAGGTGTACGAGTGTCTGTGTTAATAACTTTAGCTTAAACATATTGATGATTGCTTCAATGATGCAAATAGTTAAAATAAGATATAATTTAGTCGCTCCTGCTGAAGATTTGTTATCTCCTCCAAGGAGGTTATATGATTACCAGTGTTTGTTTGTTTGCTGAATATCTCAAAAATTATGGACAGAGTTGAGGAAATTATGGGGACAGATAATGTAGAGAGAAAGAAGTCACTACACTGGGGAGAGGGGGGTCTAGTTCATATTCTGGATTTGGAATCCAGAAGAATTTTTTTAGCTTATAAAACCTAGATTAGACATCCACTGGGACAACAAACTTCAGCTTTTACACAAATGATACGTAGCTGTAAAATCTAAAAACAGACAGCATACGATCATCAGACAAAATAAAGAGCGTAAAGAAATATACATTACAGCTGACCCACAAAATTAGCAAGTACTCCAACACCTTCATAGTCTGAATACTTTGAGAAAATTGAGTGGTTATATCATTTTAATACCAAAATAAACCTCACGCCTTCTATATTTACACGTATGAATGTAAATTTTAGCTAAATCTACCGTTAGTACAGGCAATCCGCAACGTATTGAGGCTAATGTCACTAGATAACATGGTCACTTGTTAATCCGCAACACAGGACGTTGTGCTGTTAGCTTCTTGTGAAGACGTGACCTGCTGTCATTTTTGCATTAAACCAAACCAAACTCAAACTGAACTCTGTTGACTCGACAACTAAACTTAGCTGCAGACACAAAAAAGCTAACAGTTAATGAAGCTCCGCGAATAAGAGCAAATCAATGGAACTGCAGCCTAGCAGGGCTGCTAACGTTAGCTTCCCGCTACGTAGAACGATGCAAAAACGTCAGAAAGCGAAAGCGAACATAAACACACGTCCTCTCTGATCGTATTTACACCACAACAACCATAATATGTGCTGCTTATCAACACGAACTGAAATATATGTAGAATAGTCCAAAATGTCTGACCTCTGCAAGACTCCAAAGGCGCTTCTGGCAACTAAATGTGTGTTTTACAAGAACTTTGTCCTAAGCCGGCCACCGTTCTCCCACCCCCCTTCTCTCTCTCTCTCTCTCTCTCTCTCTCTCTCTCTGTGTAAAATGAGACAGAGCGAGAGAATTNCTCTCTCTCTCTCTCTCTCTCTCTCTCTCTCTCTGTGTAAAATGAGACAGAGCGAGAGAATTTAAATAAATAAATAAAGCATTCAGCAGATTTCTTATTATTTGAAGAACTGTTCAGTACAATAGCAACAAGCGCCACTCACTTCAGCATAAACCTAAAACCCTGCCTGTGCTTTAGCATCATGAATTAAAGGACCATACCGGCTATCGTACATGTTTGAGCCTATTATATTCAATTTTCATACATGTTAAAATTCCAAAAGATAAAACTATTTCAATTTTCCTGATATTTTGCTAAATCTCTTAATCTTTCAAAATCAAATATTCAAGTGATACACCCACCTTAAAAATCCATGTTTCTCCTGCTAATAGTTACACAGCCTTATGAAGTCACGGTCCTTTAAATTTTTCCATAAACGCAGGTCTTCTTTTGGGACTATATTCCCCGGTGGAGGCATACATTCACTCCACGCTTTTTATTGAGCTTAAACACTAAAATTACATAACTTTAAAAAAAACCTGAATACACGTCTTGTTGGTGATGATGGATTACCTATCCCAAGAACGTTTCAAGTATCAACAAGTTGATTTTAATAGCAGAATGAACTGAAACCAATGGAGGTCTGGAAGGTAGGAAAAACATTTTTAATTCACCATTCCAGTAGTATGCTTTGGGAAATGATTGTCAGTAAGCTTACGTGTTTGAAAATTGAATATATTAGATTCAAACATGCAAAATGGTGTTATTGTCCTTTAAACCAAGCTGCTCTTGACTATTAAGTATTTTATTTTGTGGTATGTTTTAACTGTTAATTGTTATTATGTTTTTAAATTTGTGTGACTGCTACAGTATGACTGCTTGTTGATCGAGCACTATGATCCATGGAGAACGGTATCTCGCTTCTGTATATGCTGAAGGTGTATGATGGAAGTGACAATAAACAATAAACAACAACATAAAGGCCAGACAGTTGGAACATTTATCAGCCAGCAGAGGGCGCACCACCACAGCGTCTCACATAACGAGAGATAAAGTGTCAATGAGCTGATGTTCAGGCTGATGCTGCTTTGTTATGTGATATAAGTAATAGCTTCACAGTTGAAGGCCTAAAATGATTTTAAATGAGCTACATGCTAACTGAGCTGAGATGATAACGGTTTATAGTGACATGCTTGGCAGCAGGCAGCAGTAATGGCGATGATGATGATGATGTTGATAATGCAAATGAAACTAGGACATGAGACTGCTATTCCTTAGCTACCGAAGAGGAATAAGCAAACTTGTAAGTGAATGTAGGCCTCCAGCAATTCAGCACCCACCCACCCACACACACACAAACACCACACATACACACATACACACACAGACACACACAGTCTCTTAGTTGCACTTCCTGCAGTGTGGATCATCAGTTGAAATGCTGGCCAGAAAACAGGAATGTAGTATAAATATGTACAGATGGATGATTGGATCTCAACAGAGATACAGGACTTAAAGGACCATACCACCTATTTTGCATGTTTGAGCCTAATATATTCAATTTTCAAACACGTAACGTTACTGACAATCATTTCCCAAAGGATAAAACCGTATTTCAGCTTTCCTGATATTTTGCAAAATCTCTTAATCTTTTAAAATCAAACATTCAAGTGATACACCCACCTTAAAAATCCATGTTTCTCCTGCTAATATTTACACAGCCTTATGAAATCATGGTCCTTTAAATGAAAGTCTTCTTTTGGGACTATATTCCCTGGTGGAGGCATACATTCACTCCACGCTTTTTATTGAGCTTAAACACTAAAATTACATAACTTCTAAAAAAAACCTGAATACACGTCTTGTTGGTGATGATGGATTACCTATCCCAAGAACGTTTACAGTATCAACAAGTTGATTTTAATAGCAGAATGAACTGAAACCAATGGAGGTCTGGAAGGTAGGAAAAACATTTTTAATTCACCGTTCCAGTAGTATGCTTTGGAAAATGACTGTTCAGTACATGACGTGTATGAAAATTGAATATATTAGGCTAAAACATTCAAAATGGGTCGTATGGTCCTTTAAACAAAATCAGTCTTTTTATGTGGAAAATTACATCGAGACCCACTGATAGCATTACACAATCAAAAAAATCTTCTCTACTGCACAACGTCACAGTTCTCAAAGGTGCAGAAAAGCTAAAAAAAACCCAAAATATTTGCTACTTCAAGTGACTGAAACGTTACTTTAATTGCGTAATGAGGATAATTGTAATTGCATAATTTTGAGGTGTGTATTATTATGACCTGCTTGTGAAATTTTGTTAATATCAGTTCTTTTCACGTCTGCTCCATGAATAACTTCTTCACATGGAATAAATGTTGTTGAAAAGTGCAAACATTCTGGAAGCAGCAGACCTCAACAAGTAGCACAACATGTTTTGTTGGTCATCACTGTTGTTTACAACAGCAAAACATAACCAAACCTCGTATCCTAGTAACCTAAGTACAACACGGTCATCTAGAAGACGCCTGAATAAATCCACAGACTCTTCACAGAATTTCACTACAGACTAAATTATTATAAACCAATGCAGAGAAAAACATTAAAAAACATGCTGAAAAGTATGTTTCCAGGTTTCAGCACTGTGAGCTGTGTGAAGAAAACATGCATGGTAGGAGACGTCCCGTTACCATGACAACACAACACAACGCATGTCCACATTGGACCACTATGCTGTTGCCTTGGAGATCAGCAAGTCTATCTGTATCTGTAGAGATGATATAAAACTATTTGTTTTCTTTCAGCAGATGTCAAGTGTAGAAAGTAGATCCCAAACATTTTCATGCTGTTACCAACAGCTCTGAATAAACAACAAATACAAAAATATATTTTAAAATGATCATAACCAATTAGCATTAATGCTAATTGGTTATGAGTTAGCACACCTGAAATTATTCTGTTCAAATCAGCAAATAAAGTTCAATTCTGGGTTCAAAAATGGCTAAAACAAAACAGAAACATGTCACAAGAAACACATCAGTCTACAGTTGTTTTGTGAAATGATAGTTATTCTATGCATCAGGCTGCCAGGAAACTGTAGATTTCATACAAACAAGTCCACCGCTGTCTGAGAGAAAAGGACAAACTGGATGTAACAGGACAGGAAAAAGAAGCAGCAAACTGCTCCAGAGATAAAAACAGAGTCTGTAGTTTGAGAAACAGAAGTCTTACAGGTCCTCAGTTGGACCTGTACTTCAGACATCATGTCATCTGCAACAGTGAAAAGGTGACTCTGGGATGCAGGCCTTAAAGGCAGAGTTGTAAAGAAAAAGCCATACAGTATCTGAAACTGGCAAATAAAAAGAAAAGTTTAAAATGGGCAAAAGAAGACAGACAGTGGACAGTGGATGACTGGAAAAGAGTTTTATGGACGTTTGAGTCTAAGTTTGAGGTGTTTGGATCAAAGAGGAGAACATATGTAGAGCAAATGAAAGGATGGAGTTGATGCCTTCTGGAGGAAATGTAATGTTATGGAGCTGCTTTGCTGCTGGTAAGTTGGGAAATATACACAAAGTACAGAAAATAATGACCCATAAAGGTTTCTCCTGTATCTGCACTTGATTGGTGCAAATTTCATCATGCAGCAGGACGATCTGACCCTGTCGACCCATCGAGCTCCTGTGGGAAAGTTTCACCATAAGGTCACAGAGAAATTCCCTACAAGCCTCTAAGAGCTGCAGAAGCTGAATGTCTTCAAACACTCACAGCTAGAACAACAAAGGTCTGCAAAGCTGCAGTTACTTCAAAATGAAGGATTCTTTGATGAATGTAAAGTTTGATGAATAAAACAATTCTATCAAATAAAAATGATTTTATGATATTTTCAATGTATTGACTAATTTCTGATCAATTTAATGCTGCTTTGGTGAATAAAAGTATAAACTTCTATCAAACACATGAAAAATTTTTGGGTGATTCCAAACTTTTTAAATGATTGTGTAGCTTCACTAAGCTACATTAGCAATAAGTAAACAATAAGTAAATAAGCACTTTACATAGAAATCGTGTCCCATTATAAATTTGTGTCACCACGATATGTCACATTGAATGTAAAGAATTATCTTCAGGCTATATATAGCAAAATGTGAGTGAACCTGCCAAGACTTACATGTATGCCACATGTATATCTCACATTAAAATATAATCTGTGTACTAATATGTTATCCAGGTCAGGTAAAATGCATGTTAAAGGACCATATTAGTGGTTTTTGCATGCTTGTGTTGGACCAGTTAAATTAATTAACTTTGACAAAAAAAAAAAAAAAAAAAAAAAGCATCATTTGGGTTGTGATGGATAACTTATCTCAAGTATGTTTCAAGTATCAACAAGTTGATTTTTATACTGTACTAGAATGAACTGAAACCAATGACAGTCTGGAAGGTATAACACTGTAAAAAACAAAAAAAATTCTGTAAAAAAAATGGTAAAATGTCTGGCAGCAAAAGTTGTCAAACACTTACCGTAAAATTACAGTTAAATACTGTTAGTTATTTTACAGTAAAATATTATAAAATTACAGATTTTTGCTGTATATACTCACTGTATCTTTACAACTAATATGCTGTAAAATAGCATTTATAATCATTATAAAACAGCTTTAAAAAGTATAAAAATAAAATTTTACCTGAACATAAAAGAACATAACTGCATAATACCTCTAAATTATATTGTACTGTTTTAATGGTAATTACAGTTTATTTTTACAGGATGCATTTGTCATTTCATGGAATTATTCAACATATTTACAGCATCTGTAAGTGAAAGTACAGAATTCTTGTGTGATAAAACAAAGTTGAATCATTTTAATTTACGTTCATATTACTTTCTTAAAAACCTAGCAAGAAATACATCAACAGAATTAACCTGTTTTTTTTTTTTTGTTTTGTTTTTTTGTTTTTTTGTTTTTTTTGTCTTTATCCTATAAATATCTAAAATGTACCACTCCAGTAGTATGTTTTTTCAAATGGCTGTCAGTAACGGGCTCAAACATGGAAATCACCAGAATGTTCCTTTAATGCACGGTGTAAATGTGCCCAGAACAAAAGTCAATCAGAATCCAATCAACAGTGTGATCAGATGTCAGTTACACCTGTCCAGGTGTAAATATAATCCGTACATTTGTGACACATTCATGAGGTAAAACCCAGCCGCACACTCGCTCTCATTAATAAAGTTATTTTGAATCAGGAGTTGTGACCTGCTGTAAATGTAACTGGAACGTGAACATATGCTGCGTTTCCATCCAACTTATTTGCATTTTTAATTTGCATTTCTGGTTATTCGATTAAAGGAAATGTTAATTGATGCGCGTTTCCATCAGCTACGTTATGAATTATCTCAGAGGTGATTTCATCCTACATAAACTAATGTCCACAGCAAAACACAGCATGCAGAGTTTAAATGAAACCCTTGGTGTGGAAGAAAACTTATTACAGCCCATATGCAGTTATACACGCCTTATAAATGCAGCCAACAAGATAGCAACGCTAACAATAGCGTCTATAAACTCGTTAAGTGTACCGAGTACTGTGTGGTGGGTGAAAATTTCAGCATGGGTAAAACAGTCGTTTATGCGGCGTGTCAAGTTATTTGTGAAAAATTTATACGTTTTTCGGATATAACAAACCTGGATGATCCAGGTTATCCTCAGACAGATAACCTGAAGCTAAAGAAGCTAAATACAATTTTAGATGTCTTTAGCTAAAGATGTCTTTAGCATCTTTAGCTTCTTTACCTAAAGATGTCTTTAGCTAAAGACAACTTAGCTAACATCTTTAGCTTCTTTTTCTTTTTTGAGTTTACGCTTTACGGACCCGCTAGGCCTGCGTTTCTCCATGTTGACAGCGATACTGACATTTGACCTTTAGCTTACATCATTACGTGATTTAGGCTAATTGGCTAATTTATAAAACATTCAATTTCACAACATACTACATTTTCAAATCACATTTACTCCAATATTTTAAAAACAAAAATACTTTATACATTAATAAAAGAAAAAAAAAGATAATAATAAATCTTAAGGCCATGGGCCCCTATTGGCTCCAGGGGCCTGGACATGTGCCCACTTTACCCACACAGTAATCCGTCTGTGATGAAGCATAACAAATTTACTATCAGGATTTTATCAAAATCAGGACAAATACATTAGCTGGTTATCATACAGGTTTATAGATCTGTCATGACAGTATCATGAGATAAAATGTGTTTTTACTGTGTCTAGACCAGAGTAAATAGAGGGAAACAGCAGACATCATTCTTCAGGATTTTTCACAGTCCTGGTTCTGAAGTAAAAAAAATGTCCACACACTGTCACTGCTGTGTTCCACTTGATTACAGTCCACTGTTTGACTCAAACAACCATCATCAGAGCATCCTGGGTGCAGCTTCCTCACAACTTCAAACTCTCATTTCACACATTCTGACAAATGCAGCTGCAGCAAAAGTCTTATAGAAAACACACTTTCACAAACAGTGGTGTTTAAGTAGAAACGTGTGTGTGTGTGTGTGTGTGTGTGTTCTGCTCTGTTGTAATATTGCTGTTTGTCATTTCCATCACGTCATGTGATCACAAATCATTCATTTATCCCTGTGTGACTGAGCGCAGTACATGTGCAAGCTTTGCTGCACCCTTGTCAGTGTGGGTGCATGAAATACACTGTGTGGGAGGAAGTAGCTAGGTGGGTGGGGTGTGTGTGTGTGTGTGTGTGTGTGTGTGTGTGTGTGTGTGTGTATGTGAGCCAGAAGTCAGGTTCTATCATTAAATAGAAGGTCAGTCAGCAGCGTGTGTGTTGAAGGTAAGCATGCTTTTGTCACTGTACTTCCTTTTTGTTTGCGCTTTCACTTCTGCACAGCCTTTAGTAGTGATAATAGTGAGAATCGTGATAACACGTCTCACATCCTTCCATCTGAGCTCTCTGCACTTTGCTCATCACTCTCTCTGTGTTTTCAACTTGTCTTCCGGAAGTCTTTGTTTGACAGCTACACCCACCCAGCAGCCCTTCTCTTTTCCTCTCTCTCTCTCTCTCTCTCTCCTCCTCCTGCCTCACCACTTTCATAGTGCATCTTCTCTCTCGTTTGCATTTGTTCTGCTTCCTCGTGACAAGAAACTGCTCATGTCAAAGAGCTGTGAAGGAAATCAGATGAGCAGACACGCTTTGGACTCACGGGCTGCTCACTTTACAAGATCTTCAGACAAAACGAGCAGCAGGTAGGAGTTTCATCTGTTGCCTTTACTTTTCATCTCAGACGGTGCACTTTCTGTCTTTCTCAGCTGTCTTTTAGAGTGAGAGAAGAGTTTGTGTATGGTTGATGGCTGAGGTTTTATTTTTGCCAGGACTGTGAGATAACAGCAGCATAAGAGGTGTTTCCTCTTACTGAAACATCCCTTTTGATTGTCAGAACTGTTGCTGCAGATGCAGGATGGAAATAAGACAAACCCAGAAATTCTTACTTCTTGCAAAATCTTATGATATCATTGTGTTTAATGCAGAAAGGTGCTTTTTACATTGCTTATACTTTGGCAGTATCACTTTTCTTAATATGTACTGATATTACAGTAGTTTGACTCTTTCCACACAGCGTGAACATGGAAGCGTTGCACTGAATATACAAGGAAGTCAAGCTTACAAGTGTTTAGAGAATAGTTATTTAACAAAGCTGACAGCGTGAGGTGATAAAATTCTCATTTTTATGGCAGCTCACTTAATCAAGCCCAGAGTGTGGAGTATCAACAGTAACAGCATCCAGTGTGGGCGTGCTAACAAAGAGCGAGCGTCACTCCAGCAGTTGACAAACCAGCAGTGTGCAAGATCATCATACGTGTAAAACAGCAAGAGGAAATGAACTTTGGTTAATAATAAAGCCATTTATCTTTCCATGCACGTGGCTTAACGCTTTCATTAGATGACGGCAAAAGTCTGACAGGAGACAAAAGAGGTTTAAGTGGTAGCAGCTGATCAGCGACATGTTTCATTTACAGATAAAAGCCTCTGATGTGCTGCACAAGTTCCTCCCTCTCCTCATCTGAGTCACACTCCTACATCACTCTCTCTCTCCCTCTCTCTCTCTCTCTCTTTCTCTATCTCTCTTNTTTCTCACCCCCCCTTGCTATACACACACACACACGCACACACGCTCATTGCCTGCGTGCACATCCTGACAGCTTGGCATCCTTGTTCTCCCACATGCCTGAAGTGAAACTAAACAGCAGAGACTGAGATTCTGTAATATTTTGTTTTTCTCTGCAGCTGAGAGCGTTATTGCTCATCACAGCAATGACATCATTCAGACACGTCTTTTATTTGGTGCTGTCCTATTGACATCGTAGCTGAGTCAATCTCTCTAGATTTGATCAAAATGTAAAACCCACACTAGATTAAGTGTCTTATTACTCATTTTTCCTGGAGAACAGCATATTGTTCATGGTTGAAAGTTACTGTGCATTTTATTCATGCTGCTCATCTTTTCTCTGCTCCACAAATGCAATAAGAAAATAATCTCCAAGACTAAAGTCTCATTTTCTTTTTTGATAAGACCTTGAAGCTACTCAATTGGACAGATTTGCCCTTTTGATTGGAGGCAAAGCAGAGGTTCTAATGCAAACTGTTCTTATCGCACAGGTAATTAGAGACCTGGTACATCACGACAGCAGCAGCGTTACCATGGAGACTGGCAAGCCGGGATTGGCGAGCGCTCCAGTGCAAAGCAGCTCCGATGCAGCACGGACAGAGAAAAAGATGGATATACAGGCGCCTCTGACAGCATTCTACATCCGCACAGTGCCTGCTCTTCCAGCACAGCCTTACATTCAGCCTCCAGCAGCCGCCCGGGAGCCAGCAACGCTCCATCTGCCCATCCCTCCGCTCTACTCCAAGGAAACGCTTCCCTTTCTGACTCTCCATATAGCTGGTGGGCTGCAGTGTTATCCACAGGAGCTGAGCCTGGCAACTGCTGCTCCTGCAGCCAGGTCCAAGTTGACAGGAAAGCATGTGTGTCCACACTGCGGACGGGACTGCATGAAGCCCAGCGTCCTGGAGAAACACCTCCGCTGCCACACTGGCGAGCGGCCTTACCCCTGCGCCACTTGTGGAGTTTCTTTCAAGACTCAGAGCAACCTCTACAAGCATAAGCGCACCCAGGCTCATGCCCGCCTCTCGTCCGAATCAGAGCAGAGCAGTCTGGGCAGCCAAGACAGCACGTCCAGCTCCAAGGAGATTTGTGGTTCCAGTTTGTCTCTAGATCGAAGCGAGGAGTCAGGTAGCCTGGAGAAGAACGCCACAGCCGCTGCTGAGCTCGCCAGTCCAACCAGCATTGCAAAGGTCAGCTCTGTGAAGAAGCCCCCAGCAGGAGATGCAGACAATGAACAGAACAAGCTGCTTCCTGCAAGTCAGACAGCAGATGCAAATGAAAGTTTGGAGTTTACAAAGGAGAAGGAAAATCAGCAGAAACCTCCTTTGACTGTAAATCGACATCTTCCTCTTCAGAGGCAAGAGGCCACGCTGTTCTCTAAGCAGTGGGAAAACTCCGTGTCCAGAGGAAAATCCCAGAGCCACGAGAGCACCGACTCCGGTTTCAGTGAGAGCAGTGATCACTATCCGAGCCCCAGCAGCCTTTTACCTGAGCACAGCATGGATTCCCTCACCGAGTCTGTCACGGAGCATCTTGAAGAACCCAGCGGCTCTTGCAGACCTTTGGAAGCAGTTCCAAGGGGGCAGGAGCCCAAAGAGGCGGTGAGCGAGCAGGAGCAGAAGAAGCTGGAGGAGCACATCTCCAAGCTGATCTCAGAGAACACTGCTGTTGTGGAGGACAAACAGCTGGAGAATGTGAGGCCGCGGAAGACCGTTCTATCGAAGCAGGGCAGCATCGACCTCCCCATGCCGTATACGTACAAAGACTCCTTCCACTTTGACATGAGGATCAGTAAGGCCGCTAACGTGGGGTTACAAAGGAACAGGAAGCCTGAACTCTACAGCTCCGTGCCCGCTCAGTACTCCATGGAACATACCCCCTTAACCCGCAGCAACTCCCTCCCCTTCAGCGTTACCCTCCTGCAGCCTGAGAGGAACAGCCCCCCCTCTTCTTATCAGAGCGATTATGTAACTCTCGTGCGGAGGGGAAGCTCTGGCCACATCAATCCAACAAGTTTTGCTATCAAGCCTGTAAACCAGCAGATATCCACACACCGCCCACTAGTCCGCCAGACAGCCGTAGACTGCAACCACGCAACAGACGGCCTGTTCAGGAATTCATCTGTGGAGGAGGCGTGCACCAGTACTTTCAACTGCAGTGTGGATGGCAGTGACATGTGTGGAGAGCCAAACAGAAAGTTCCGCAGGAAGAAAACACAGAAGTTTGCCTACAACAAGTGGTATATGTATGGGGGAGGGACATTTAAGAAGCTCTATAACACAGAAAAAGGAGGTAATAATAATGTTACCAAAGGCAGGAAGTCTCTGACAAACCCAGAGCATGAAGGTCCAGGAATACAGAAGCGGTCCTCTGCTGTTCATAAAGACATAGTAACAACAATAAACTCAACCAGCAGCTCTGCAACTGTGCTGCCACAGCCAAGCTATGCTCCCATCAATCAACCCACCCTGTCCACCATGGATTTTCATCCAAACGTGATGCTTCATTCCGCACATGGCGTTAAGACGCCACTCAGGAGAAATCTGTCTTTGTCAACACTGCAGTTACCTTCTGCTGGTTCTCCGGTTACCAGTAACACACTCAGCATCAGCAGACCGGAGGGAGATGCTGCGACTGACACGGAAAAACATACGGACTCCTTCTCCAAACTCTGCGGCGCTCACATTCCCTCAGAAAGGAAAAAGCAGAGAACTGATGATAAAATTGTTTGCCCTGTGGAGATGGAGACGGACTCAAACATGCCGACTCAGACCACTTCCTCCATCTCTGTGCCTCCGCAGGACACAAGCCTCACTTCCATCAACCTCCCAACAAACCCAAAGCACATTCAGCTCTTTCCTCCGTGCATAATCAGAGCTAAAGGAGCATCCACGTGCACTTCCATCCCCAGCTTCCTGCCTAAATACCAGCTCAAGTTGCCCAATGCTACTGAGCAACATTCACGCACCTCACAGCCGGCAGCACCTGATGAGCTCAGCTTCACTTGTCAGCCGTCATCCTCTCACGCTGATAAAACCTCAACCTCCATCAAACCAGCTCCCCTCACCAAACCTTTGGTGCAGACTCACAATATCAAAAAGGCAAACAGTTTCCATTCCACACGAGGCCAGCCTGTCTTCACGCTAACAGCTACAACAACACTCAGTCAAAATGATTCCTCTCATCTACCTGTGTTATGTCGGCAGTTTGCAACAACCAGTGCAACCACAACCTGCGTACGTGACGATAATGGAAGCTTGTGCACCACTTCAATACAGGTTTCAACCTCTAAACCTGCTGTGAGCTCAGGACCGATGCAAATCCCCAGACCTACACCGTCTGTGGTGCAGAACGGACCTACTACAAATATCCTATCCACAGAAAGCAGTCAGCTAGCTGCTTCCAGCTCAGCTTTCTCACGAGGTCATCACCCCTCTCCCATATCCTCATCTCCTTCACCCTCAACAAACCCTGTAAATACAGCGAATTCCAGCTCAAACGACCCCATCGCTCCATGTCAGACTGCACCGTTTGACCTGATGCAACCAGCCGTTCAGAATGTGTTTCATGTCCACACAGCAGACCTCCAGATCTGCTTGCAGATCATATCCGATGAGCAGCTGGCTCTCATTGAACCCCAGATTGAGAGGCAAGTTAATATAGTAGGTGCAATCCGATCCCTGAAAAACGATGTGAAAGCAGCAGACACGGATGTGATCCAAAGTAAAACACAAAGCTCACTCCCCGTGCAAAGTACTAATGAATGTAGGGACCACGAAAAGCCGGGACATCAAATGGAGACGGACCAAAGGGATTCTTCACAACTAAACAGAGAGAGCATAAAACCTCTGTCAGAGCACTTTCAGAAGGCTGAGCCAAACACATTCACAGCTAAACATGGCAATTCCAGTCAGCTAGATTTAAGAATATCAGTTGAATCTGGGCCTTCTAAAGCTTCAGGCGTGTCGTTACACAAACACAGTCATGTAACCGCAGTCACAGAGACCGTGAGGTCAACGGGCCACGCTATGTCAACTGCTGCTTTGCTGAAAGGTGTGAAGTCAGAACTGGACCAGACCCTGTCTCTGCACCACGGTGCTGAAGAGAAACTTTTGCCAGACGTGAGCATTGGCCAAGGCGGACTTCTCTCTAAAACGCCATCTGACCGACATGAGTGTGACCCAACGAGCAGCAGCCTTCTCTCTCACGGCGCCGCAAACCTGCAGAAAGAAAGCCAGGAGAAACTTCAACATCAAGTAGCTTCATGTGCTATGAAAACCAGCTGTGAGAGACGTGGGGGACAGGCTGGGGTCGGTCCAGCCTCCGGCTCTGATGAACTCGCTGCGACAGTTTCTTCGTTTGCCATCAGGAACTGCAACGCTTCAAGAGAAACAGCTCCACACACATCAAGTAACAGCAGCGATCCTGTGGAATCTAGATTAGTGAAATCAGACATCCTGCACTCATCCAAACACACAGACAGGGACAATTCTGCCCCTTCACAGGACGCCACTCTCCACCAATCACAAGACAGAATCAGCTCAACGCACTCAGACAAACAGCCGGCTCCGTTTACGTCGAGCTCACATTGTATCCTTGTGGAAAAACCAAACGACGTCACAGCTGAACTTACAACAATCCAAAGCCCCACCGCAGGTATTTCACTATTTAATTACATAATTATTCTCATTGCATCTATAAGAATGACTAAGTTGATTTTAAAGAACAACGTGATTGAATGTGATTAAAAAGAAATGAATTTAAGGTTTTAAAGACATAAAGGACCATACCATCCATTTTGCATGTTTGAGCATAATATATTGAATTTTCATACATATTATGTTATTGACAATCATTTCCCAAAGCATACTACTGGAACGATGAATTAAAAATGTTTTTCCTACCTTCCAGACCTCCATTGGTTTCAGTTCATTCTGCTATTAAAATCAACTTGTTGATACTGTAAACGTTCTTGGGATAGGTAATCCATCATCACCAACAAGACGTGTATTCAGGTTTTTTAGAAGTTATGTAATTTTAGTGTTTAAGCTCAATAAAAAGCGTGGAGTGAATGTATGCCTCCACCGGGGAATATAGTCCCAAAAGAAGACCTGCGTTTATGGAAAAATTTAAAGGACCGTGACTTCATAAGGCTGTGTAACTATTAGCAGGAGAAACATGGATTTTTAAGGTGGGTGTATCACTTGAATATTTGATTTTGAAAGGTTAAGGGATTTTGCAAATATCATGAAAGTTGAAATACAGTTTTATCCTTTGGGAAATGATTGTCAGTAACGTAACGTATGAAAACTGAATATATTAGGCTCAAACATGCAAAATAGGTGGTTCCCTTAAAGCCATAATGCTATTTGTGTCACATTTGATGCATGATTTTCTGAGACTCTACATAATCAACATGATCAGTTACTGAGTAAAATGTCTATTATATCTTTTAAAAAAATGTTCCAGTTTAAATCCTGTTGAGTTATATAAATGCCTGATGTATCAAATGTGATATTAAAAAAAACCCTCAAAAAATCATATATGCAAAAAAATGTTTAATTTTTTCTTTTTTTGAGTTTGTTAGAGAGTTCAATAAACAAAAAAATAAATAAATGAAAAATATTGGAATTTTCTGAAAATTATTTAATGGGTCAGGCTTTACAAGGTTAAAGCCATGTTTCCCACAAGGTGGCAGTAAATGACCACATCATTCCAGAATGGAATGCTCCTCTGAGCAGACAGGACGCCACCAAATCCATCATCATGTGGACATGTTGAAAATATCGGTACAATTAAATACACAATTAAGTATCACTTCTAACAGCAATCAATAAGTGGTCCCCTTAAAATCTCTCCAGAGTGAAAACTACCGTAGTTCATCGTCCATCCTGAGGATCACCTGATTTTAACCTTTTCCAGTTTGCTCCTTATTATCTTGATACATGAGCTGCCTAGAAGAGCAGAGCCTCAGGGTCACGGCCATATTTTAAATCCTGTTATCTGATCCTGGCAAAGCACAGGACGCCTCCTCAGCTGCGCTCTGAGCTGAAGGAGCTGCAGATTACACACAATAACAGAGTTTAAAGGCCTTTATGAGGATAAACAAAGGAGCTGCCGTGACCTCTGTCCACGACCTCCACACCAAACCTGAAACGCAGTCATAAGACTTAAAGATGCAGAAAATCAGGAATAGCAAATGAGGAACTTATTCGTTATTAATAAATAGTTATTCTTCATCCTTGGGATAGGTAATCCATCATTGCCAACAAGATGTGTATTTAAGTTGTTTTTTTTTTTTTTTTTTTTTTTTTTTTTTTTTTTTTTTTTTTTTTTTTTTTTTTTTTTTTTTTTTTTTTTTTTT
>VXCM01003339.1:25949-30949 GCA_014773175.1 Lucifuga dentata
TGACTTCATAAGGCTGTGTAACTATTAGCAGGAGAAACATGGATTTTTAAGGTGGGTGTATCACTTGAATATTTGATTTTGAAAGATTAAGAGATTTTGCAAAATATCAGAAAAGCTGAAATATGGTTTTATCCTTTGGAAATGATTGTCAGTAACGTAACATGTATGAAAATTGAATATATTAGACTCAAACATTCAAAATGGGTGGTATGGTCCTTTAATGGAATGACCTCCTCTGAGTGATCTAACAGCAAATATATAACTAGCTAGTCTTTCCACTTTGTGTGTTATGAACATAAAATAATCTTCATCTATCTGTACCCTTCAAACGAGTGAAAACTGACTGGTACTGTAAGTACTGATACTGTGGATTAAAAAAAACTAAAGAAAAGAAATGCTTTTTTTTTGTTTTTTGTCCCTGAGGACTCCTGGAGGGAAGCTCCCTGAAGCAGCCGGAGGCTCGGGATCAGGACGGGACCGCTGGGCAGCCAGACAGCATGGTCCAGGGGCCAAAGCAGAGCCAGGAGGCCGCAGAGATGGACCGGCGGTGCACGGAGGAGCAGGAGGATGGGGGCGTGCTGGGAGAGGATAACGGAGGAACGAGGANCCGGCGGTGCACGGAGGAGCAGGAGGATGGGGGCGTGCTGGGAGAGGATAACGGAGGAACGAGGAGCATGGAGTCAGACGAGACGGCAGGACAGCAGGAGAAACCTGAGAGTAACTGCAAATACAGAGATACGACAAAACCAGAGGTAAGTTCAATAAATACATTCACGAAACAGTTCACCTGGATACACTTTACAAAGTTCAGACAAATCACCAAACAACCTACACACACAAAAATTACAAACGGTTGCCGGCTTGGCTGTGGCCACCACGTTAAAAACTGACTAGCCCTTAATTATCTCATATGAGTTTATGGTTGAACTATTAACCACAACGTCGAATGAAGACGTTTCGCAGTTCATTTGATAACCTCCTTCAGTTCAAATCATGTGGAGAATAGGCTTGGCTGGTTCACCGAATCATTGATTCAAAGGTTCGATTCGTAGTCCATGAATCGGTGATCTGGGTCACAGCTGTAACTGAGCCACATACTTCTGTGGTTCATTCCAGATCATGATCATCACATTTCTAAGTGTTTCACTGCTCAGACAGTTAAAATATAAAGTTTATCAGCGTTAGTGAACTTTAACTAACGGGACGTTTTATTAAACATTTCAGAGGATTTTGTTGCTGCTTGTTGTTTTATTGTTTTATGTTTCTTTATCATTTTAATCAGATGATCAATCAGACTAAATCAAACATCAGTAATCAGAGTCATTTCACACCTGAGATGTTGCTGTTATTTTTCTGTTCACATGTTTGATGAAACTCATGATGAGGTCATATTAAGATGTGTCAGTGTATCAGATCCCCTGTAGCAGATCTGACCAATCAGAAACAGACTTCCAGTAAAGGGGCGTGTCTGTCAGGAAACAGACTTCCTGTAGGAGTGTCTCGTGTTTCCTGATGAAGCTCCTCCATCCTCAGAGAGAAATAAAAGCTTTGGAACGCACTGCTCATTCACCTTCCCAGTCCAAGGATTGAGCCAAAGGGTCACGACCTCTAACCTCTAACCTTTAGGCCTTCAATATTAATTCTGCAGGTTCCACTGGTAATCTGACTCCGCCACTTCCTCCTCTCCATACCTGAAATAAATCCTCTCCAACCCAGACAGACAGCATCATGTCCAGTGCAGCATTCTTTCTAAATACTTCAATCATGCTTCAACTTTTCCAAGCTTTCCACACATTCCTCACGCCCCAATATAACCAGACTTCCTAATCTATGGATCATAAGGAATTAGGTTTCAGGCAGAATGGATAGTTAGTCCACCATGCAGAATTGTTTTTCATTTTTGAACAGTCTGTCAGTCAGTCAATATTCTGCAGCGATGACCTCTTCAGACTGTCAGCCTTTTTGCAGGGTCAACGAATCAGTGGTATCTGCAGTATTTTTTATTTGGCTTTACAGAGAAGATGTTTGTGATGCAGTATTGTCATTTCTAAGAATACATGTACTGATATCGCATAAAGAAAATCCCTGAAGGGTGTCGGCTTCATTTGCATAAACAAATCATCTTTGTTCGCATCCGACCTTGTTTCCTCATGGTCCTCCCTGCTAGGCTCAATCAGCATTGGAGCCAATATACTTTAATTAACTGGGAAACTATACCCATGTAAGATATTTAGAAAAAAAAAATCACGCCAGCCTTAATGAAGTATTTTCTTAATGAAACAATAAACATGAAACTAAATATATGATCTCTTACATGTATCTAACAAAGAAAAATGACTGCAACAGAAAATGATTCATAAAATGTCAAATATATTAAAAATCTACGCGTTTAACAGAGCTATACATGCTAGGAAATCAAATATAATTTAATATATTTTATAGGCCTTCTTAAAGGAGCATACCACCCATTTTGCATGTTTGAGTCTAATATATTAATTTTCATACATGTTACGTTACTGACAATCATTTCCCAAAGGATAAAACCGTATTTCAGCTTTCCTGATGTTTTGCAAAATCTCTTCATCTTTCAAAATCAAATATTCAAGTGATACACCCACCTTAAAAATCCATGTTTCTCCTGCTAATAGTTACACAGCCTTATGAAGTCACGGTCCTTTAAATTTTTCCATAAACGCAGGTCTTCTTTTGGGACTATATTCCCCGGTGGAGGCATACATTCACTCCACGCTTTTTATTGAGCTTAAACACTAAAATTACATAACTTCTAAAAAAACCTGAATACACGTCTTGTTGGTGATGATGGATTACCTATCCCAAGAACGTTTACAGTATCAACAAGTTGATTTTAATAGCAGAATGAACTGAAACCAGTGGAGGTCTGGAAGGTAGGAAAAACATTTTTAATTCACTGTTCCAGTAGTATGCTTTGGAAATGATTGTCAGTAATGTTACATGTATAAAAATTGAATATGTTATGCTCAAACATGCAAAATGGATGGTATGGTCCTTTAAATCTCTATAATTTCTCTATAACATTCTGTACAATAATTAGGAAAGCCAGCAGCACTGGAGCGTGATGTAGTTATACTGGCAGAAAATGATATGTCACATGATCTAAAAGTTGATGACTTGATAAAAAAGAAAATAAAAAGAAGTGTTTAATCTCCAGACCGTGAAATGGGTCCCATGATGCTTTAATGGTTTAAGTTTGTGGTATTTGAGCTATGCAGGAAGCTAATGAGAAAGATCAGAGGATGCACAACAATAAGTGTATTGTTGTGACATGGTGGCAATATTGCTTCTCATATTCTTCTTTTAATAACAGGGAGAAGAAAGAACAGTCAAGGCAGATTCTTATAAAACCTCTGAGAATCTACAGCATCTTTCCCACAGTGGAATGTCTGAATCTCCTCCACAGACGCCTCAGCGGAGCCTCAGAGCCTCACATGACCTTAACTCACCTGCCAGCAGCCATGTCGGCCTTTTCTGTTCTCCACAGCATGAAATGGAAATGAACAATTTTTATTTCTCTCAGCATCACTGGGAGATCGGCTTCACACATAACCAACTGACACAGATGTCATATGAGACTCATTCCTCTCAGCAGGTCCACGCAGCAGAGACACAAAGTGCTTTTTCTCACATCCAGCCCGACCTTCAGCAGAGTCAGCAGCACATTCCCCACGAAACGCCACGGCACGAGCAGCAGCAAAGCACCGCAGGAAACGTCGCCATGACAGCAGGCCTTTCTCAGAAATCATTATCAGGAAATCGAAGAGGTGCGAGCCTCTCATCCGCACGCAAAACATCATCCTACCCGCACGGAGGCCATGTTTCACCTTCAGCTGAGGTGAGTAAAGCTGCTGGCAGAGCGACAGGAGACGCCCAGGCATCAAACAAGATGCCTTGTACGTCCACGAACCCAGAACCTGATGGTCAACAAGACAGCAAGGATCAGGTCACACATGCTCATATAACCCAGAGCGGTAACGCCGTCAAAGCTGACATTACCAACAAATGCCAGCCTTTATTCCTGGGAGGTCAGCTCCATGGCTACCAGCCAGCGGAGTGTCTGAGGCCGGTTCTCTACACAGACGATACCAGCAGCAGCGACGACGAAGGAAAACTTATCATCGAGCTTTAGTCAAAAGGTAGAAAAAGAACTGATCTGTTAAACTCAGAGAGGAGAACCAAAGAACTAAATGTGTGCCAGGAACCCCGGACCTGCAAACATCCCAGATGTTATAAAGGCCATGCTAGCATGATCCATTGCAGTCAGCATTGATTGTTCAGCTTGGCTGACGGTCGTCCAGGTCCTGCGTAGGTTCGTTTGGGTTTGTTTAAGTTTGCACAGACCTCCATTGCTCCCAATAAACCCACCATGTTTGGCAAGAACTCTGTGCAATCCGAGTTCTTGCATTAAAGGACCCTACTGGCCATTTTGCATGTTTGAGGCTGATATATTAAATTTCCATACATGTAACGTTACTGACAATCAAACTTGAAACGTTCTTGGGATAGGTAATCCATCATCACCAACAAGACGTGTATTCAGGTTTTTTTAGAAGTTATGTAATTTTAGCGTTTAAGCTCAATAAAAAGTGTGGAGTGAATGTATGCCTCCACCGGGGAATATAGTCCCAAAAGAAGACCTGTGTTTATGGAAAAATTTAAAGGACCGTGACTTCATAAGGCTGTGTAACTATTAGCAGGAGAAACATGGATTTTTAAGGTGGGTGTATCACTTGAATATTTGATTTTGAAAGATTTACAGATTTTGCAAAATATCAGGAAAACTGAAATACGGTTTTATCCTTTGAGAAATGATTGTTAGTAACGTAACATGTATGAAAATTAAATATAATACGCTCAAACATGCAAAATGGTGGCATGATCCTTTAATGGTAATGACTTTGATTCATGACCATATCATTTGTCATCCATTGCCTCCTGCAAATTGCGCAATAAACACCCTTCTT
>VXCM01003339.1:35949-57465 GCA_014773175.1 Lucifuga dentata
CATGTTTCAGTAGCAGCAGCAACTAATGTAGAAGACAATAATTTGGAATCTACTGTCTGCAAGTCAGCCATGCCAAGGAAATGAGTGTTCTATTTGGAAAAGCTGGTTTTGAGACAGTCTGGACAGCAGAGATTCTGCCTGCAGGCTCCAGACAACTCTATTAGGGTTTATAAGAGGCACTTCTTCAGTTTATAACAGAGACCTCAAAGACAAATCTAAGAGGTCCACTTACTGACATTTCTATAGTGTCACAAGTGGATTAAAGTGAATGATATTTAAGTTCCAAACACTATAAACTATGTACACAACAAGTATTTCTGTGTTAATGTGAGAAGTGCCTTCATTGTGAACCAAATCCTTATAAGTGGTAGAAATCCGTGTAAGTGGTAGAAATATTCTTTAAATAAATGTGAGACATGAATACAGCTCTGGCTACATTAATTAATACATCTGGCTACACAGCCCATATTGCTGTTATTTACCAAGATTGCCAATATTTGTGGAGGGCACTCCACAAATATTGGCCTGTGTGTGTGTGTGTGTGTGTCTATATATATACTCTACACACACACACACACACACACACACACACACACACACACAGATATATATATATATATGTTGTATATTTATATATTTATGTCTCTCTATACAGTATATATACTGTATGTGTGTGTGTGTTTGCACTTTTTTAATCTAAGTACTGCGTTGCATTATGATGTTGATAAGTGTGCCTGACATCACAGTGTGAGCATGATGTGCTGATAATCTGGATTAATACAGATTAATACAGAATTCAGTGCATCATCATATCAATTCAGCAAGAAAATAAAATCAAACAAAATAAATGGGATTGTTTTGAGCCTGGCATACATCTCATTTTCTCCATTCCATCCATCCATCCACTATCCTCCACTTATCCGGGTCAGGGTCACGGTGGCAGCAGACTAAGCAGACCAGCCCACACTTCCCTGTCCCCGGCCAGGCCCTCTAACTCCTCCTGGGGGACTCCGAGGCGTTCCCAGGCCAGCTGGGAGATGTAATCTCTCCAGCGTGTCCTGGGTCTTCCCCAGGGCCTCTTCCCAGTTGGACGTGCCTGGAAGACCTCCCTAGGGAGACGTCAGGCACCTAATAAGGGGCATCCTTATTAGGTGCCTGAACCACCTCAACTGACTCCTTTCTATGCGGAGGAGCAGCGGCTCTACTCCGAGTCCCTCCTGGATGTCCGAGCTTCTCAACCTGTCCCTGAGAGTGAGTCCAGACACCCTACAGAGGAACCTCATTTCCACCGCTTGTATCCGTNCAACCTGTCCCTGAGAGTGAGTCCAGACACCCTACAGAGGAACCTCATTTCCACCGCTTGTATCCGTGATCTTGTCCTTTCGGTCACTACCCAGAGCTCATGACCATAGGTGAGGACAGGAATGTAGATTGATTGGTAAATTGAGAGCCTCGCCTTCTGGCTCAGCTCCCTCTTCACCACGACGGTCCAGTACAGCATCTGTAGGACCTCAGACGCTGCACCAATCTGTCTATCAGTCTCACCCTCCATCCTACCCTCACTCATGAACAAGACCCCGAGATACTTAAACTCCTCCGTCTGGGGTAGTGACTCCCCTCTAACCTGGAGGGAACAGTCCACCTTTTTCCTGCAGAGCACCATGGTCTCAGACTTGGAGGTGCTGATTCTCATCCCAGTCGCTTCACACTCGGCCTCAAACCTGCCCAGTGTGTGTCAAAAGTGACTGTCTGATGAAGCCAGCAGAACTACATCATCTGCAAAATGCAGAGATGCTATTCTGAAGTCACCAAACTGGACACCCTCCAATCCCTGACTGTGCCTTGGAATCCTGTCCATGAAAATCACAAACAGGATTGGTGACAAGAGGCAGCCCTTGGCACCCCCATATTAAACGGGTAACATCTTAATCTCAAGTATATCATAACAAGAAATCCATGTCTTTCTTTTGTCAGACTGAAACATAATTTGAGCTGTGTTTTTCTGAGAAAATCTTTTACAGACAATCTGTAGATTCCCAACAATCCACACATTCTGCTTATCCTTCCCAGTGCAGGGAAGTGGCACAATCATAAAAAGATCAATATCATATACCATACTAATATGAAATATGGTACACCATAATTTGTGTGGGTGCTTTATTATAGAAGACTGTTGATTAGCATGATCATACATATGTATATAATTTTAAAAACATCTGTTGGCATTCTATTCATAACCTTTATTATACATGACATGAAAAATATAACTTATACTCCATATATATTATAACATTTAAAATACACAAACCTGTGCCTTGGATTCAGCTTGATTAAAGAAATACAATGAGAAACGTTACAATTCACTCATCTTTTTAAGTTCCTTCACCCCAAAAGTCATACTGAAAGCCAAATGTAACTGAAAACTGAAGAAATATGTCACTGAGTCACAACATTATTGAGCATTTGTATGATTTCAAAATTTACTCTTAACATTAGCTCCATTCATAAGGGAAAACCCTAATATCCAAAATAAGACAATAAATGTGAAGAATAATGAATTTTTATGATGCAATTTAAATGATGTCCTCCTGGAGGAAACGGCTCATCGTCATGAGGCTTAGCCATGTGTGAGGAACACGGTTTACACAAGTCTTTCATGGTTGAAGAAAACTGGCCATGTAAACAAACCCCTTTAGCTGTGACAGGTTAATAAAAAAACTTCCACATCTGCCAAGAAGACAACGCCAGAGAGTAGCCTTCGTTAGCATCCCTTGCTTTCAGTTCTGTGTGTGTAGCTTTGTGATTCATCAGTGTGTAGCTTTGTGATTCATCAGTTTGATGACAAATCACTGAACATGCTACAAACACGTATCCATCTAGGCAAACTTTTCCAAACTAGGGGAAGCTTACGTAAAGACAACATCTGGATTTCCATTTGTCCACCTTTCAGATTTTGAGCATGTTTAAATGTTCCTTTCATTACATGTCCATCAAGCAGAGTTGTTGTCAATTTTAGGTCGTGTTGCTGGTTAATTCTGGATGTCTCTTCTGCCTGTAGGAGATAAATACACAGTGTCTTAAGATAAATATATAACAGCATTCTATGAGAATAAGAAAATAACTCACAAGGTGGAGGTGATGAACATTACGGTACAGGTTTTCTCCACTGAGTCCACTACTTTATCATTCGACAACTCAGATAATACGAGTATCAAGTATTGTTCTCCAGTTGTACATTAACATATCTTGAGCGCTGGTATATAATGTTTCAGCCAATCAAAAGCAAGTACATTCAATGGCCCTTGTGTAATATTAGCATGCTAATGCAGAATTGATATCACATTGTTCTCAGTCGCTGGTTTAACCTCGTGATACTCAGCCTATATTTTGCTGGTTTGTATTGTCCTATTTAATGCTTTGTTATTTTTCATCTACTCATGAAAAAAAAAAAACAAAAAAAAAAACGTGAAATTCAGGAAATTGAAGACCATTACCACTGAATTTAACACACTGAATCACTAAATGTAATATTCCCCATGAAAATACAGGTCAGAAAATATATTTCTTTTAAAAAAGTGAATCTGAATTTCTTTGTTTACATTGAACTTCTGGGTCTGAGTTGTAAAACATTTCACATCAGTTTCACATTTTCTGGTTTCCACCAAGTGAATGATGTTTGAGGCAGAAATCAAAGAGAATTTAGGTTTTGAGGCCATTAGTAAATACTAAAATAAACCTATCCAAACCTGTCCAACCTTATCCAACCTATTCCAAACCAATCCAAACAATCTAAACAAACCAAACCAATTCAAACCAATCCAAACCTACACAAACCAGTACAAACCAATCCAAATCTATCAAACCTACCCAAATGACCCATACCAATACAAACCCTCCCAAACCTACACAAACCTATTCAAACCTGCCCCAACAATCCAAACCTACCCAAACCAGTCCAAACCTACCCAAACAATCCAAATCTATCCAAACCAATCCAACTCTACCCAATCCTATCCAAACCTACCCCAACAATCCAAACTTACCCAAACCAGTCCAAACCTTCCCAAACCAATCCAAATCAATCCAAATCAACCCAAAGCCATCAAAACCTATCCAAACCTACCCAAACCAATCCAAACCTATCCAAACTTACCCAAACCTATCCAAACCTACCCAAACCAGTCTAAACCAGTCAAAACCTATCCAAACTGACCAAACCAATCCAAACCTATCCAAACCAATCCACACAATCTATTAATCTAAACAATCCAAACTAATCCAAACCTATCCAAACCTAACCAAAACCTATACAAACCTACCCAAACCAGTGCAAACCTATCCAAACCTGCCCAAACAATCCAAACTTACCCAAACCAGATCTACCCAAACCAATCTTCATCTATCCAAACCAATCAATATCTACCAAAACCAATCCAAACCAATCCAAGCCTATCAAAACCAATCCAATCTAATCCAAACTTACCCAAAGCAATCCAAATCAATCCAAACCTATCCAAACCTACCCAAACCAGTCCTAACCAATCCAAACCAACCCAAACCTACCCAAACCAGTCCAAACTGATCCAAACCTACCTAAACCTGCCCAAATCTGCCCAAACAAATCCTACCTACCTACCCAAACCTACGCAAACCAATCCAACCCTATCCAAATGAGCCATACCAATCCAAATCTACCCAAACCTATCCAAACCTACACAAACCTGCCCCAACAATCCAAACTTACTCAAATCAGTCCAAACCTACCCAAACCAGTCCAAAATGATCCCCTGTCCAAACCTGCCCAAACCAATCCTACCTACCCAAACCAATTCAACCCTACCCAAAGGATCCATACCAATCCAAACCTGCCCAAACCAATCAACCACTCCAAACCTCCCTAAATCAATCCAACCCTATCCAAACCTATCCCCTGTCCAAACCTGCCCAAACAATACAAACTTATCCAAACTAGTCCAACCCTATCCAAACTTATCCAAACTAGTCTAAACCTATCCAAACATACCCAAACAATCCAAACCTACCCAAACATATACAAAACAATCCAAATGTATCCAAACCAATCAAAACCCTCACCAAAAAAGGCTAAAACATTACAAATTCAAGAAATTATTAACTTTCTTCAAATGATCAACTAAATGAAGTTTTTAGTGAAAAAAGTGCATCATTGTAAACTGAAGGCTGGCAACTTTTTTTTTAATTACAAAACAACAGCAGCAGATAGAAAGTTCTAATTTTGTACATTTGTTGCTTGAGGGGTTCCAATTTTAAAATTGAATTGAAATTTGAGACCCACATTTGGACAATGAGTCATTAGTTTTGTTTATTGAGCACACTGTCTCACATGTGAACACATTGCCTGCATCACAAGAGGCTTGTGTGAACAGGCTACCAGGACATTCTTCTAACATATACATACATGTCTGAAAATTACCAGTTATGGCTGCATGTGGAGCAGTTACCTGTCCATGCAGAATCTGCTGCATTCAGAGTCAGTCTGCAGCATACAAATGCAGCGCTGGTTCTCCTCCCCCCTTCCTCCCCACTCAGTCCCAGCAGAACGCCGCATGCGCAGGGAGCCTTGGTAACTGGACAGATCGTAAGGGACAGAGTGCCAAAAACACAAGTAAATGTTTTAGTTTTGTCACATTAGCAGAACTAAAATTCATATACATATACAGACGAGACAGCTTGTCACATTGGCAGCTCAAGGTAGCTGTTTTAAAAATGAACCCAAAAATCAGGTGATGCCAGTAAACTGCATTTTAAGTCAGAAGTCACACTAAATATGCTTGATACTTTTATTGATGCATTTATTTGTGCATCATTCCAGATTACACAACATTTTCAACATTCACATGAACTGTGGGGTATGGTATAGAATCCAGGTTTCTGTTACTGTGGTGAGGAAGAATCAGAATTTAGTGCAGGAAACATGATGACTTCCTTCTGTTTGGTGTATTCAGTGGAGGCTGGTGGTGCTGCTGCTACCACTTTTATCTTAATCACATTTAGATGGACACTTCCAGTATGAAAATGCACCATGCATCATCACCAGATGGTTCCATGAATATGATGGGCACATATATTTTTGAATATGATGGGTGAGTTTTCATGGCTTCCATGTTGCAAAGTCTTCAGATGATCATAGTGAGTTCAATATGCAGCATCTGCACAATCCAACTATTTCTGCACTGTATAATGTTGCTGCACAGCATCTATGCCGCATGTTGTAGCATCCATGATGAACTGTTGCTGTTCTTCAAGGACAATACCAGTAATGTTATTTATTTGGGAAGGTGGTCCTTGGAGATCTTGTATAAAAGGTCAAGAATCTCTGACCTCAAGTACAATGTAATAATGTATAATGTATAGGAAAAAAAAGAGGCCCTGGAATGTGATACAGTGTGATGGTGGTGAACCGTTTTTTCATGCCTAGATTGCACCACTGCAAAGAAAATGCAGAAAACATGTTTTCATAAAAACCCCTGTCCACATGCAAAAACTTCCTCAGCCACATGCATCTCCACCTGTTTCCTGCTGCTGGTTCTGTTATACTTGAACAAACTGGGTACATATGGTGGATGCTGTCTGTGTACCCTGAACATGAACACCATGCTGCACCACTTTCAAAAACACTCAGCGGTGTGGTGAGCCTTTATTCTCTGTCTCTGATCTGCCTGAATTTGACCTCCTGACCTCCTGCAGGCAACACATGGAGGACCTTCAGGGCAGACTCCTAAAGGAGTAAGATGTTTAGCCATCTTAACATCTTACTCCTTTTGGAGTCAAATGACATGCCTATCTATTTAGGCACCCATACAGAAATCTAACATATAAACATATACAGTATGTCCCTATATTGGGGGGAGGGGGGGGTNCCATACAGAAATCTAACATATAAACATATACAGTATGTCCCTATATTGGGGGGAGGGGGGGGTATAAACGTATATGTTGCACAGCATCCAGAGGAACTCCTCATCTTACAGAACTTCAAGTTACACACACACTAGAGCCCTGCACGGGATCCAATTTTAGGCCCATACCCAGCCCCGCCCTACACAGGTTCTGTCCAAACCTGACCTGAAACTCTAGACTTAATGAAATTCTTGGCCCCAGCCCAACCTGAGGTCTGGGGTCTTTTTTTTCTTTTTTTTGTCAGAACTGGAAGTTTGTTTCTTTTCAAAGTAAAAGTAATGGCTGTCAGCTGCTGCTGCAGCGTTCAGAAAACAGTGATGGCTGCAGTTTCTGAGCTCCAACATGTGAGACAGCATCAGGAAGCATGTTATGATGTGAGTGGAGAGAGGAGGGGGGGAAAAAAAAGCCTGAGTCCAGCCTGATTTGTGAATTGCCTCGGGGCCTGATGAGTCCCGAGGCCTGCGCAGGGCTCCAGCACACACACAAGGCTCAATGCCAAGACATGTTTCAACCACTCTTACAATAGCATCAATCGCACCATCCTGCCTGTAAGATAACATGTCTGACAGCATGACTGAATCTGACCTTTATGTTTGATTATGTTTATGTTTCCTAAATACACACAGTCTATCAAATGTCCGACCAGGGAGGATAGTATTCTGGATCACTGTTACACTCCAATCAACAATGCCTATCACGCCGTTCCCCACACTGCGCTGGGTCACTCTGATCACGTCATGGTCCACCTGATTACTACATACAGGCAGAAACTTAAGCTGTGTAAACCTGTTGTGAGGACATCAAAGCAGTGGATCAGTGCAGCTGTAGAGAATCTGCAGGCGTGCTTGGACTGTACTGACTGGGATGTTTTCAGGACCGCTGCCAACAGTCTGGACGAGTTCACAGAGGCTGTGACGTCCTACATCAGCTTCTGTGAGGACTGCTGCATACCTTCACACACCAGGGTGAGTTATAACAACGACAAACCCTGGTTCACAGCTAAACTCAGACAGCTAAGGTTGCAAAAGGAAGAAGCGTTTAAGAGTGGGGACAGGGACAGGTTTAGAGAGTCCAAGTACAGGTTTAGCAAGGCAGTGAGAGAAGCTAAATAACTGTACTCTGAGAAACTCCAACACCAATTCTCAGCCAACGACTCTGCTTCTGTCTGGAAAGGACTCAGACAGATCACCAACTACAAACCTAAAGCCTCCAATTCCATCAACGACCTACGCCTGGCCAACAACCTGAATGAGTTCTACTGTCGCTTTGAAAGACAATGTAGCGGTCCTGATGACACCATCTCCCGCGACTCCGACACTCACCCCCANCATCCCCACCTCCCTAGCTTTACCCCCCTCAGCAGTGGCCTGGGCGTCTCCACAACTGCCCTCCTCAGAGGACCCCTTCCCTCCCACCACTACAACGTCCCTCTCCATCCTGGAGAGGGATGTTAACAGGCTATTCAAGAGGCAGAACCGCCACAAAGCAGCTGGATCTGATTCTGTCTCTCCATCCACCCTGAAGCACTGTGCTGATCAGCTGTCTCCAGTGTTCACGGACATCTTCAACACCTCACTGGAGACATGCCATGTACCAGCCTGCTTCAAATCCTCCACCATCATCCCCATCCCCAAAAAACCAAGGACCACAGGACTTAATGACTACAGACCCATTGCCCTGACCTCAGTGGTAATGAAGTAATTTCAGCGCCTTGTGCTGTCCCACCTCAAAGCCATCACCGACCCACTGCATTCAACACAATCATCCCAGCTCTGCTGCAGGACAAGTTCTCCCAGCTAAACATGCCTGACTCCACCTGCAGGTGGATCACTGACTTCCTGTCTGACAGGAGGCAGTGCGTGAGGCTGGGTAAGCATGTCTCTGACTCCCGGACCATCAGCACCAGATCCCCACAAGGCTGCATCCTTTCCTCTCTGCTCTTCTCCCTGTACACCAACAGCTGCACCTCCAGTCATCAGTCCGTCAAGCTCCTGAAGTTCGCGGACAACACCACCCTCATCAGACTCATCTCTGGTGAGGATGAGTCCGCTTACAGGTGGGAGACTGACCATCTGGTGACCTGGTACAGCCAGAACAACTTGGAGCTCAACACTGTAAAGACAGTGGAGATGATAGTGGACTTCAGGAAGAACCCAGCCCCACCCACCCCCATCATCCTGTGTGACTCCCCAGTCCACACAGTGGAGCACTTCCGCTTCCTGGGCACCATCATCACACAGGACCTCAAGTGGGAGCTGACCATCAGCTCCCTCACCAAGAAAGCCCAGCAGAGGATGTACTTCCCGCGGCAGGTGAAGAAGTTCAAACTGCCAACGGCTATGATGGTAGTCTTCTACACCACCATCATTGAGTCCATCCTCACCTCCTCCATCACCGTCTGGTACGCTGCTGCCACCGCCAAGGACAAGGGCAGACTGCAGCGTATCATTCGCTCTGCTGAGAGGGTGATTGGCTGCAATCTACCATCCCTCCAGGACCTGTACACCTCCAGGACTTGGAGACGAGCGGAAAAGATTGTGGCTGACCCCTCCCACCCCGGACATCATCTTTTTGAGCCACTCCCCTCTGGCAGGAGGCTGCGGTCCATCAAGACCAAAACTTCACGCCACAAAAACAGTTTCTTCCCAACTGCAGTAAGACTCATTAGTCAGACCAGAGACTGGCACTGACCACCCCACCCCATCCCCATCCCCACCCCACCTACACAATCACACATCCCCAGTCACCACGCGTTGCACTACATCCATTCACTTAAAACGTAAGTTCTATAACCATTGGACTCTTTGCACTACATTAACGCACATTCCCTGTACATCCTTTACATCCTTTGAGGATGTACATCCTCATATTGAACATCCTTGTATATAGTACATTTTATACATTCTGTGTATATTGTACAGTTTTTGATCGTATATTTGTATTTATCTTGATATTTTTCTTTTCCTTCCTGAGCACCATGCACCATAGCAAATTCCTTGTATGTGAAAACCTACTTGGAAATAAATCTGATTCTGATTCTGATTCTGATTCTGATCTGTACCTTCACATCGGGTGCACATTAACTCTGACATGTTTAGCCCAGGAAGAATGTGAAGATTACAGACCGTCCTGATGAAGCTGCCTCTGCTTTCCTCTGAGCACGTCCTCATTTTACATTAGTTAGGAAAAATCTGCAGGGACATTTTCAATCTGCTGCTTTGACATTAAAGAACTGATAAGAGAGATAAAAGACATAGGATCACCCCTTCCACACCCCCAGCCCAGCCCAGCCAATCAGAAACTGGTATTACAGGAACTCATTACCATATATACTCAAGTATAAGCCGAGTTTTTACTACCAAATTTCACAAAGCAAATCGGGGGTTGGCTTATACAGGAGAAATTCAAATTTGATCCCAGAGAAGGAAATTTCCAGGGGTGAAATACTACCATTACCACTACCCATAAAAATAGTTTAAATCATACCTTAGAATGAGATATTTCCTGACTAAACATCTTATCCAGCACATTTTGTGGTGGCCAGTAAGCTCTGCTGTGATTGGTCAGTTACAGTAATCAGCTGCTGAAATAAATATCATGTTTACCGGTATGTGGATTATTTTCAGAAAATTACAGGAATACTACGACAATACCCAGAAAAACAGGTAATTTGCTAAACAAATAAATTGATGGAACAACATCAGGGGGTCGGCTTATATACAAGTATTTATGGTAAGCTAAAGCTGCTCTGAGGCTCTTTTTGCAGATATGCATCAATTGGTATCTTCTAATGAATATGACAATTTTAAAGACTACAGAGTTCATCTTAAAGGACCATACACGTGGTTTTATATTTCTTATCTGCAAAAAATGGTCCTTTTACAGATTATGGATCGGTATTGAGATTTAAACAAAAAAAAAAAAAGAATTATGCAATCATATGAAAGAACACTGAACAGCTGAATCACGAGTGAAAGAAAAAAGTGTTCATCTTTTTTTGTTATTTAAATCTCCCTTTATGGTTTTTGTTGTGACAGAATGAAAAATCATTACTGGCTGGAGTTTTCAAGACAAGTATTTTTTACGTCTGCACTGGGATCGTTCCATCTCATTTAGTAAGCAATCTCAAGAGGCCAGGAGTAAGACCTCTTGCTGACCGCCCTCAGCAATCCTCACTGGAATTATGTAGTGGAGAACTCAGAGCCAAAAATATACAAAAGTCACGGGAAATACTGAGAGAAGAAGAGAAAGACAGTTTTGGTTTTTTTTTTACCTCCATGCTTTCCTCAAACTATGTAACGGATTATAAAATGAAGATTTTACCAAATGTTAGTCCTAATGACATAACCCAACAGACGGGTTGAAGCAATCAACAGAAAGCTGTGATTAAAATATTCCATGTTTTGGATGTATGGTGTAATTCCAGTTGTGAGGCCAAAAATGCCTTTGAGTACGATGGCATCGCTTTAGACGCTACAGAGCACCACAGACAATCTGCTTCTGTCATAACCACAGGAACGTAACAGAGATGTTTTGTTTGGACAAGCCACATGGCGTCTAAAACAACTTCCATCAAATGTGAGATGAGAGGATGTTTGGCGATGTAACTTACTCTGGCGTGTTGATCCAGATGATGTCCAGGTGGCAGTAATACACACACTCCTTGTCTTTGTAAGAGTAACACGTGCATCTTCTGGCATGCCTCCTGGGTCCAGGCTGGTCACAGGAGGAGCAGGACGTCTCCTGGCTGTGAGGATAAACAGCAGCCATGTTGTCGGAGATGCCGGGCGGGAGCGTGTTCAGCTTGGCCGTTTGCACCTCCCTCCTCTGACTCACATCTTCGCTGGATGAGGAACCTGCAGGATCACAGCAATGAGAGAAACATTCACTTGAGAACTTGCTTTCATGTGTTTGACCCAAAATAGCTTTCCCATATATAAAAACTTCTGCTTCTTTTACATCTCAAATCATCTCTCATGATCTCTCCTCCTCCTCATGTGACTTTCTTGGTATTCACCAGGTGTTTCTGCTTCAGGTGGAGAAACTAATATGTTGTGTTTCCACTTTTAGCTGTTAGCTTATAGCTGAACCACTTCACACAACAGAGGAAATAATTCATCAGATGCTGACATGATACTTTCAGACATGATTATTTAGTTTCTTCTTCTTGCACATGATGTGAAAATTCATCAACATGTCATCACTCCACAATACTGTGACATGACAAATGTTAATCATAAGTAAAATTATACCAGTTTTATGATGAAAGACATGATATGGCATAGTGAGCTTTTAAAGGACCATACCGGCGATCATGCATGTTTGAGCCCAATATACAGTAAACAACCTGCATGTAACCTGCATGCAGTACTGACAATCAATTTCCAAACCATGAAACCATATTTTAGTTTTTATGTTATTTTTTTCAAATCCCCTAATCTTTCAAAAGCAAATGTTCAGGTGATACAAACACCTTAAAATTCAACGTTTCACCTTCTAACACTTATGCATGATTGTGGAAGGCATGGCCATTTTAATTTCTTGGTATAAGTCGTCTTCTGCTGGGACTATATTTCATGTTGGAGACATACATCGTCTTCCATGCAGCTCCATGTTCGATCAGTTAAATAAAGTTAATTCAACAAAAAAACCTAATAGACGTGTTGTTTGCTGTGATGGATTATTTATCTCAAGCATGTTTTAAGTCTCTAAAAGTTTACTTTTACAATGTTCTGAATGAATGAACTGAAACCAATGGCAGTATGGAAGGTAGGAAAAACAATTCTAAAATTTACCATTAAAGTAGTATATTTTGGGAAATGACTGTCAGTAATTTAATGTGTATATGGATTGTATATATTGGGCTGAAACCTGGGGGGGNGTATGATGCTGACATGCTCACTGAGAACAGTTGGGGCTTGGTGGAGTCCTTTGGGACATGGTTAGGAAGAGATGGAATCAACACCACCTCTACAATTGTTGGATGATCCACTGAGCTAATGTGACTACAAATTCTTGGAGGTAACTGATTGTAATTCATCCATCCATCCATCTATCCATTATCCTCCGCTTATCTGGGTCCGGGTCACAGTGGCAGCAGACTAAGCAGACCGGTCCACACTTCCCTGTCCCCAGCCAGGCCCTCTAACTCCTCCNAGTGGCAGCAGACTAAGCAGACCGGTCCACACTTCCCTGTCCCCAGCCAGGCCCTCTAACTCCTCCCGGGGGACTCTGAGGCGTTCCCAGACCAGCTGGGAGATGTAATCCCTCCAGCTTGTCCTGGGTCTTCCTCGGGGCCTCTTCCCAGTTGGACGTNTGGGAGATGTAATCCCTCCAGCTTGTCCTGGGTCTTCCTCGGGGCCTCTTCCCAGTTGGACGTGCCTGGAAGACCTCCCTAGGGAGACGACCAGGAGGCATACTTACTAGGTGCCCGAACCACCTCAACTGAGTCATTTCAATGCAGAGGAGCATGTAATTAATGGCTTAATAATTAATTAATGGTTAATCATTCATCAACTTAAAGTATCAAGTTATTGATCCCCAATTGAATCCCTAACCTAACGCCCTGCAGACTTCCACTGTTTAATAGCCTATGGATTCTATAATGAGTCTGTTGTTGTCATTAATGAGTCTGTTGTGACCTTGTAGCACAGTTTCCTAACATGAATAGTGCCATCATCATCATCATCATCATCATCATCATCATCATCATCATCATCAGTCTGCCACATGTCAGCTGATCAGCAGCTGAGATGTTAAAGCCCACCCACTCTTCTGTTGTGATGAATGGAGTCTGAGGGGATCAGAAATGATGATGAAACCAAAACAACAGTCTTAGTGAAGCTTCTCATATTGTCCCTTTTTATTTAGACCAAACTTTACAGACACCTCGCAGTAGAAAGCAGCTTAACACAGCACAGCCTCTAACATGCTAACCCTCACACCTCAGCATCAAGCCTCAACACGTTCAGCTTCATGACGAGTTTTACTACAGTTTAGTTTATGAGCAGGTCTTCAAACCCAAAGACACTTTCATTTATCTTTAAATGCATTTTGACCATAAATAGACGTTGTTCACATTTCGATCAAGTTTTACTCATCAAATCGTTATCTCAGTGTGTTTTAACTCAGAACAACTATGGAATACCCAATGTGCCAAAATTAAAAATAAATAAAAGAATAAATAAATGTGGAAATATAAAGAGGAATAAATAAAGAATAAATAAATGTGGAAATATGAAGAGAAATAGATAAATGTAATATAAAGAGGAATAATTAAAAGAATAAATAAATGTGGAAATACAGAGAGGAGGAATAGATAAAGGAATAAATAAATGTAGAAATTTATTTATTTTTCTATTATTTATTTATTGTTATTTATTTTATTTTTTGTCTTTATATTTTCAGATTTATTTATTTATTCTTTTATTTATTTATTTTTAATTTTGGCACAATGGGTATTCCATAAAGAACATCTCTCCTACATATATATATATGTGTGTGTGTGTGTGTGTGTGTGTGTTCTACAATCCTCTTGTTTTCATTTTCCTTCCCATATTCATCCTAATAAATTCTTTGGTCGCTATGGTTCTATACATTTGTATTTGTTTATGCATACACACATCTGCACACCCATTCTTCTTCCATTGTGCAGGAGGCACAATGGATACTAATATGGGTAAACTATTAAATAAGTTAGCATTTGTGAAATACGATTATTGCAAACAGTGATGTCTGGTATTCATCTGGTTATCTCAGTTTGTTAACTCAGCTCTCCTCCTCATAGCTGCAGACTTTCTAAAGGATTTTTTTTATTTTGCTTCTGTCTTTTGGATGAACTGGAAGTGGCTTATGTAATGTCAGAGTGATTTGTTCTGCAGACTGTGATCCCAGGTTGTTGACCAAAACTTGAAATGAAATGTTCTTGCTTAGAAAAACATTTTTACTGTCCACTATTTTTCAGCTTGACTCCAGGACTTCTCACACTGCTGAATTCAACACAGCAAAGGTGTTTTCAGAGAAGCAGAAAGGAAATGACTATGTGCATCTGCACTTAACTTCAACCTGGTTTTTCTTATCTTACATTTAGGCTCATCAATGGAATGGGAGGAAAAACTGGACAATCCAAAGATGATCCATGAACAATACTATAATGTGGTCTTCTGGAAAACTGTTATTTATTGGCTTCCAGTAAAGTAAATAAAGCTTCGTCATGCATGACAAATCCTGTCAAGACATATTTTGTTGTCAACATTCTCATCTGAGTGTTGAAGTGAGAGAAAAACCTTTTGAGATCACTCTGCACTTTTTATTGGACTTAAACACTAAAATTATGTAACTTTGAACAAAATCTTAATACACGTCTTGGTGATGATGGATTACCTATCCCAAGAACATTTCAAGTAGCAACAAGTTGATTTTAATAGTGTACCAGAATGAACTGAAACCAATGGAGGTCTGGAAGATAGGAATTTTTTTTTTTTTTTTTCCATTGTTCCAGTAGTATGCTTTGGGCAATGATTGTCAGTAATGCAACATGCATTAAAATTGAATATATTAGGCTCAAACATGCAAACTGGACGGTATGGTCCTTTAAAGTGTCCAGCCCATTTTTCTCCAGGCGCGACCTGAATTTCTGACTGCTCAAGAAAGTTTGGCGGTGCGACAGAACATCAAGATGGATTCACCATCATCCAGTGATGACCTGGTGCTGATCCTTTTGACAGAAAAGAAGAGAAAACGTTTGTTCATCCAGTTCTGGAGGACAGAACACGGGCAGTTTGACTGTCTGATACAGGAGCTGAAACTTTACCATGACGCTTCAGACTATTTCAGGATGTCGGTGGTCCAGTTTGAACGTGTTCTGGAGACGCGAGCTCTACATCTGAGGAGGCAGAGGACAAATTTCAGGGAGCCAATCGATCAGAACAGCGTACACAGTAAATTTTGCTGTGTTGAAGTAACACTATAAGAGTTGAATGGGAGTCTAGTCCCATTCAACTCTTATAGTGTTACTTCAACACAGCAAAATTTACTGTATACGGCGGTGTGTCTCAGGTACATTAATATGGCTTTTATTATACATGTGCGTAAAGGCGCACAGGGCGGGCGCTCAGCGTGCCTTAGGTGCGTCTGTAGGCGCACGGACTGTGGCTGTGGATGAACCGGACCTTTACGCACGCCGTGTGTCATTA
The DNA here is from genome assembly GCA_014773175.1 of Lucifuga dentata. Taxonomy (NCBI): domain Eukaryota; kingdom Metazoa; phylum Chordata; class Actinopteri; order Ophidiiformes; family Bythitidae; genus Lucifuga; species Lucifuga dentata. The sequence goes on from VXCM01003339.1 coordinate 52,083, forward strand.
TGACAGGCTGCATCTAAAACTGCTCAGATGTGCGCCGAGTCAATATAAAACGTGACGTGTGATGACGGTTTTGATTGGCTGATCCTCTCTCGTAGCAGGAGAAAGAAGGAAAAAAATCGACCTCGGAGCGAATAAAATAAATGCCGTATTTTCCCGATGCGAAATTTCGCCTTGTAAGTGTATATTCTAATTAACTGATGTAGTTTTTAACTGACATGCGATTTATTCGCGCTTAAAATCGCGTTCAGTGAAAAGGGGTGAAAAGGGGTCTTTTCCTGTTAAATGTCCTTTAAGGGTTCAGGCTGAAGTATACCTGTGATAGATCTTCAGCTCCTCAGAACCAAACAAGCTGCTTTTAGCTGCTGACAGGTGGAACACACCTCTGATGATCTGAAATGTGCCAAACTAAAACTAAAAACTCTTATTTTCATCTGTTTTATTTATTGCTGCACTTTTGTTTTCTTTTTTTTCTCCTTTATATTTGGGATGTATTTATTTACAGTATGTATTCAATGCCTGCACTGTAATCCGCTTAATTTAAAATCATTCTCTTGTCTATTTAATTTTTTTTGTTTCATGTATTTCATGTTTATTTCATAATTTAATATTTCTTTTGCATAATCCTTAAAATGTTGTATTTTTTGTTACAGGTCTTCGAATTGTCTGTGTGAAGCTGCTGTACAAATAAACTCTGTTAAAGTGTGAATGAAAAGTGTCGCGCCTGCAGATCCAGATCTGCTGCTCTGCTGCACAGATTCATCCTAAATATATGTAAAGTAACAAAACACGTGAAAAGAAGTTAAACTAAATCTTCTTAAACTGAGCCTATGAACTTCCAGCAGCTACTCACCGTTCGCCAAAGATGCTGTAACCACGATAAGAAACAGAACTCCCACATCAATGGATGAAACATGAGCCATCACACGCAGACATCAGAGATCAGCAACCAAAGCAAGAAGTCCAAAAGTCCAACAGCTCCGCGGTTTCTTTGCGTCTTTCTCACTAAATGTCCTGATAAAGCGCCTTATGTTCCTGCTGGCTGCGTGCTCCTGCGGGTTTGATTCCTGCAGCAGGTAGACTACAGGTTTATTATGAGCTCACAGCTCAGCCACAAGCCACGCCTCCACCAACACGGCTCACACACCTTTCAAAGTAAAAGCCACGCACCAGCAGGAGGGGCACAGTAAAAAGTACATTATACATACTAAATCGAAAACTGTTTAATTCCTTCGCTGAATTCATGTAAATATTAATATCTTTCATATAACAGTCATACTGTTGAATACTGCGTGATCTATTGCCATGATTCTCAACCTATGGGTCAGGATCCCACATGGGCCAAAAATTTGTGTGGGGTGCCAAAAGCTTTTATGTATATAGTAAAAAAAGAAAAAAGAAAAAAAATAGAACAGTCTACATTTTCTAAAAGAAAATGTAATGTCCCAATGTTCTTTCAAAGGGGAAAAATGTCATTTTTTCAAAAATCAACTGTGGTTGTTATAGCGCCCCCATCAAGTCAACTGATAACATTTTTTGCACAGGTCTACTGCACATATCCACCAAGTTTGGTAACAATAGATTAAATTGTTTATGAGATATACAGTAACAGGTTTGTTGAATGAGCCACACCCACTCAACTTTGATGGCCAACTGTAGCAAAACAATAAGAAATATCAAATAACATCAAACAGAACTTTTGTTTGGGTTGGTCCAGAGATTACACATGCCAAATTTGGTGTTAACTGAGCTAAAAATGTAGGAGTAGGTACAAAAAAAAATGTTTAGGGAAAAATTTAAAATGGCAGAAAATCTATCCAGGCAGAAATGGGCGTGGCCTATATGGCTGGATGCATGTTAAGCCAAGGAATCCCGGGAAAAAAGAATTTTGGATGTAGGATGTATGGTTCAAAAGTTACAAGCCAAAACAAAAGTGGTTACTACAGTGCTGCCATCAGTCCAATAAGGGTAATTTTATGTTTGGCAGGAGAGGGTAACATTTACCATCTATCTATAACGTTTGGTTGCTGTAGCCCTTATGGTTTTTGAGATTAAAAAAAAAAAAAACTTAGGGGTAGGGTTAGGCTTCTTGCATGACATTGAAATAAAAAGGTCAAAATATGTCGCTAAATTAACTACCTATAGTGTATGATAACTGTTTGGCATTGATACATAAATGTAAATAATTTCAGAACATTTACTTCTCTGCACAAATGTTAAAACAATCCAGCCAAACAGCCCTTTAATCTAACTTTACTTTAGTTAGCATTTATTACTAACTTTATTTAATCTTACAGTATTTATGGGCATTCAGCCATACTTTTTTGATTACATTTTGCTGGAACTCGGAAATTCCATCCATCCATTTTCTAAACCTGTTTGTCCTGTTGAGGGTCACGGGGGGGCTGGAGCCTATCCCAGCGGTCATAGGGCGAGAGGCAGGGTACATCTGGACAGGTCGCCAGTCTATCACAGGGCTGACAAAGACAAAAACTCATTCACACCTACAGTCAATTTAGAGTTCCCAATTCACCTGACCTGCATGTCTTTGGAGGTGGGAGGAAGCTGGAGTACCCAGAGGGAACCCACGTGGACAACATGCTAACCCCACACAGAAAGGACCTGCCCCGGCCGGGAATTGAACCCAGGACCTTCTTGCTATGAGGCAACAGCGCTAACCACTGCGCCACCGTGCCGCCAAGTCAGAAATAAAGTCGGAAATTCCGACTGGGAAAAATCCGACTTCTGAGGTAACTTGAATGCAGCAATAGACCTGATCCTGAAAGCTGGACCCAACACATCAAATGAGAGAGAGAGAGAGAGAGAGAGAGAGAGANACCAACACTGGCAGCAGCAAGACACTCCACCAATTAGCGGGTCACTTTTTTCCTCAGTTTCTTAAGCCTCACCTCAGAAAGCACATGAAGAGGCATGGGTCGCCCTGTGGAGCATCACACTTTGGACAATCCTGATAATATATGAGTGATTTGGTCCCACTGTCACTGTCAGAGTGACTCAGTGTTTTAATATTTTAACAATAAAATTCATCTCCATTATTTAAGGACATCAGTTTTATTTATTTATTTCACACAGTGTACATTAATAAACATTTCTGTAAATGTCTGATGTCTGATGAACATTACATTTACACCTCACATTACAGAGCGTTCTTATGTGGATTCTGCTGCATTGTGGTAGGATCTCTGTGTGTGTGTGTCATTAGATGATTTGTGTTCTTAAAACTTTTTTGCGTGGCCTGTCCACATTACAGCACAATGCAGGTGCCCATTTGCAACAAGTTAAAAAATGTTAATAAATAACTTTATTAAGAGAGAGCAGACAGATGAGTGGATGAGACAGGAAACGTTTTCAACTTTCAGCGTGAGCCTTAGATAAAATCCTACCTGGATTTTATCTCATGAATGTGTCTCAGCTGTATGGACTTTATTTCCATTTGGATATTCGTTACAGAGATCTGATGACAGCTCCAGACAGACCATATCCATATGTGATCTCTTTGATCGCAGTGTGTTCTGCTGACATTTACATCTTGCATGTTTTTGCTCATAGCGTATTGGGTTACAGTTCACATTTTAATGTGAGGTGGAAATGGGGCTAGGTTCTCACATTTTTAATCTTAGAAAATAAGCTCTGTATATCAGTTGCTCTGCAGCTTTTATATGAGGGCCACAAGTTACTTAGAAATCAATGCAACACAAGAAATTAAAGTATGAAATAAAGTTTTTTTTTGTTTGTTTTGTTTTTTTTTGCATACTGCATAAAAAAGGTTAAGGGATATGTGGTTCCTGAATTTGGATTTGGTCACTGTCGTTACCCATACAACTGATATTAAAATGCCATTGCAGTTTTAACTCATGACGTTTGCTTTAAGTATATTTGGAAACTCAGCCTTCAGACATCTCTAAAATCCACACAGCTGGACTTCCTGCCTGCCTTCACACTGACAAACACACTCTAAGAAAATGAGGACCCCAGGTGGCGAGAGAAGTCCACTCATGACATCTATTCACCACGCCTGATCAGATTATTAATTTTTTTTCTATTGCTAACGAGCATCAGTCAATACTGAAGCCACTTTTTCAAAACTCTTCATACAGGCTGCATTACCAACATGCATCTAGGCCAAACAGTTCATCTGACCTCCAAAACTCACTCAAAGCACCAAAACACTTCATACATGTCTCAGAATAAGCTCATTCCACCTTAACACTGGTAGCAATCCTCACTCAGAAAGCACAACACACTAACCTAAAAAACACTAACGGCAGGCAGCATTACATAAATGATGAACTTTTATCTTTGAAGTTTGAATGATTTTTCAAATCAGTATTTCATTATAGAATAAAAATAACACCTTTTCACTTTATTGACTGTACTAAAGTTGCGTAAGTATGTATGTAACAAGAATGAATCAGAAATGCAGCAATTTGCTTCAAATCATAATTTGCTGTACTTGTGAAAAAAAAAAAAAAGTNAAAAAACATGAAATTCCCTGCCACTCTTCTTTCTCACCATCCTGTCTTCCTTCATCCGCATTTCCAAACCAAGTCATTCTGCAGTGTCACCTTTTGTCTGTTTGGTAACGGCACTAAAAACACCTGACAGGCTTTCAGCTGAAACTCAATCAGCTGTTTGGAATGATTATTAATTCATTTTATTTAAATATTCTGCTAAGATTTTCTATATATTTCAATATGGTTACTTCAGAAATGCAGGAAATTTGCCGTCATTCTGTTCTGAATGTGTTTTTAACAGTTTAGAAAACAGTGTGTTAACAGTGTGTTAACAGTGTGTTAAACAGTGTGTTAGCATGTAAAAAATGCACAGCAGATATCAGGTGTTCTGCAGGTGGAGGAGTATGAATGAGAAAAGAGTTCATGGATTTTGGAGAATGTGGTCGTTGATGCATTTTGTGTGAAAGTAATGAAAAATGATTGACAGTTTGGTCCACATAGACTTCTGTTTGCTGACTGTGTNAAAAAAAAAAAAAATACTGTAACAGTCACCATATACTGTACAAGTTACTAGATTAAAATGAAATCTACAGGAACAGGTAATGTAAGGCATGATACACGATAACAGGTTAGCATGCTCAATGTAGCAACAAGTGTTCAGCTACAATGTTGACCGTATAGACTTATGTTACTACATTATTATTATTATTATTATTATTATTATTATTACTATTATTATTATTATGATTATTATTGAGGTTGCAAGTTGCAAGTTCATTTTCTTGATTTCAGTTTATGGAGACAGACTAGACAAGGCAAATTTATTTCTATAGCACAATTCAAACACAGAGGCAATTCAAAGTGCTTTACACAAACAAAATGCATTAAAAGACAATACAAACAAAATAAAG
>VXCM01003340.1:0-57004 GCA_014773175.1 Lucifuga dentata
CATCGTAGCCTCTCAACGTACAGTCTACACACATAAAACTCAATGTTGTACCCAAATTTATTAGACTCATCGCAAAATGTGGTTTAAAACGAACTTATAAGATGTGTGTGATCTTCGTCTGTAGGAGCCTTTAAAGACACGGTACCTGAAACGGACTGTTTTCACTCAGTGTGCACAGCGCTACCACACAAAAAGAGAGTGGAAGCAGAGTAGAAGTGGATCAATGTAATTTTTTACAAATGTATTGCAGCGGTTTCAAAATCAAACCTAAATGTAAATAAGACCAATATGTAGAGGAGCTCAAAGTATAAGACGATAGCAGATATTGTAGCTGTTTATATTAGCTATATAGTAATAATAGCAGCAAGAGTATTAGCATATATGTTACTTTTTCATATTATTGCAAACTATTTTGAGTACGATTTTGATATGTGTTTGTAGACCACAGATAGCTATTTGTTTTGATGTATTTCGTTACAATAAAAAAATATGTATTAGTAAAATTTTGAATGTATTTGAGTTAAGTCTGCGTTAATTTTGTTAAAGTTGTAATTAATGTGAAAAGTCTGCATGGCATCATGCGTACCCCACTGTGGAATCATAACATTTTTAATATTCACTTACTTTCCCTCTTTTTCCTGCTTCACCCTCTTTTCACTCACACTATCTTTCCAGCTTCTTCCGTCCATTTCTGTCATCTTCTTTCTTGCTTTTTTACCCATTTATTTTTCCATTTTTCCATCATCTCTTTCCAATTATTCTCTCTCTTCTTTCCTCCAACTATCAATAGGATGCGAGCCATTGCCTGCAGCCACAGTGCTGAGCAATGCATGACTGCAATACAAACTGCTGCACACACACACATGTACGCACACACACCCACACACACACACACACACACACACACACACACACAGTGTCTGTCACCACCAACACACATATACACTCACACACAGACACACAGTTAAGACATCATTACACACCATAAGGTCATGTATGTTGTAGACAGTCAGGTCATATGTCTCTCTCGCACACACACACACACATACACACTGCTGGAGTAATGGGCTCAGTGTTGTGGCTCAAGGTCCATCACACAGATTCAGGATCAGTTATTCTGGTCCAGTCAGCTGTGTGATTGGCTGTTCAACCAACCAATCACACACCAGGCTGTCAGTGCCACAGCTAGTATATTTGACTGACTTCGTTTTGTGTGTATGTATGTGTGTGTGTGTGTGTGTGTGTGTTTGTTCAGTTGCATTAGCACATAGATTTTTCCAGGCGTGTGTGTGTGTGTGTGTGTGTACGTGTGTGTACGTGTGTTTAAGCACACACCTCTGTGTACAATATATTGTATTTCAGTTTGCCAATATATTTGCTTTGGTACGTGTGTGTGTGTGTGTGTGTGTGTGTGTGTTNTGTGTGTGTTACTCAGCTGCATTTGTATATAGATTTATTCAGGCGTGTGTGTGTGTGTGTGTGTGTGTGTTGTAGTAAAGGTCACTGACTCAGTCTTCTGCAGGTTAACAGCAGGCAGCAGTTACTTCTGTATTGACTGTTTCCAATAAGCAGCTAATTGATCAGCTGATCAGCCTGTGAGGCTGCTGAAACAGCTGAGGTGGAGAGTTTGTTTAATGTAGCAAAAAAGTCAAATATGGAAAGGAAATATTTAATGTATAATGGGTAAAATCACATAATTTATTCATCTTTCTAAATGTTTCATGTTTAAAGTTTGCATTTACTGACATGCAGCAGATACTTTTATCCAAAGCGACTTCAAAGTGAGGTTTAACATAAATGATGTTGGGTAGAAAGATGTGTTAAATACATAAATAAAGTCCCATCAATTTCATTTTGCTACTGATTTTCACTAAAAGATTTCTGTAATTCTAATAATATCAGGTAATTATGTAATTAAGGATAAGAACTGTTGAAAAAAATCAAAAATGTAACCATCCAAGGAGATACTGGATTATAAAAATAGCATATTCAATGACAATATTTAATAGTTTAGCTGTTTTTTTTTCCTTTGAGGGACTCAAATGTTTAATAAGAAGCTTGTTTTAATGTATTTTAATTTATTTTTCACTTTCTATTCCTATCAGGAAGCTGTCAGTGAGCTGTCCTCACAATCAGAGGACCTCATTACAGTAAACTATCATGAACTCAGGAAAAAACAACTTTTGGGTGCATGGGAAAATAAGCATGGATTAAAAAAAATGGAATTATTGTTATGGCGCTGAATAATTCTTGGTGAAAACAGGCAAGAAACAAAACAAAAAAAAAAAAACNAAAAAAAAAAAAAAAAAGAGCCTGATCCAAACAAATAAGTTCTAGAAGTTGACTTCCTACAGAAAACATGACTTAAAGGACCATACCAGTCATTTTGCATGTTTGAGCCTAATATATTCAATTTTCATACGTTACGTTACTGACAATCATTTCCCAAAGGATAAAACCGTATTTCAGCTTTCCTGATATTTTGCAAAATCTCTTAATCTTTCAAAATCAAATATTCAAACAATACGCCCACCTTAAAAATCCATGTTTCTCCTGCTAATAGTTATGCAACCTTATGAAGTCATGGTCCTTTAAATTTTTCTAAAAACACAGGTCTTCTTTTTAGGACTATATTCCCTGATGGAGATTCACATTCACACATTCACTCCACGCTTTTTATTGCGCTTAAATGCAAAAATTACGTAACTTCTAAAAAATCCTGAATATACTGTCTTGTTTGCGACATGTCCCAAAGAACATTTCAAGTATCAACAAGTTGATTTTAATAGCGTACCAGAATGAACTGAAACCAATGGTGGTCTGGGAAGTAGGAAAAACATTTTTAATTCACCGTTCCAGTAGTATGCTTTGGGAAATGATTGTCAGTAAAGTTACGTGTATGCAAATTGAATATATTAGGCTTAAACATGAAAAATGGCCGGTATGGTCCTTTAACATGTTTAAATAAATTTAACAAGTCTGTCTGATATTTAGTCATAAACTGTTCTAAAAACAATAACATTATTTTAACAGAGTACAGCAAATCAGTTTGACTGCAGCTTGACTGGATCAATGTTAATACAGTTTTAGCCTAAATATTTTTTCTGATAAATAACATGTAGCTCAGAGCAGCAGCCATGAAAAGAGCTTTCTGAAAGCAAAATGACTCACAACATAAAACGACAGTGTAAACACACTTCAGCATGGAAGAGTCACAACAAACGTGCTTTTAAAGGGAAACCAGACATCATTTTCACATCAAGTGACGCTTAACTCCTGACAACTGTTGACATGAACTGATAATTTGGGTGGAAAAAAATGAATGTCACGCTGCTGATGGATCAGAAAAAATGAGATTGGAAGAGCAAAGCGTAGAAATGATGCTGCTGAGATGAGCGTGATTGGCAGCGTGTTCTCGTGCGACAGACATCTGGAGACAGCGTAATGATTGTGGAGGCTGAAGGAGTCTGACTCAACCGCTAACTTCTCCTTCATATATCAGTCCATATATCCATCCTTCCATCCACCCATCCATCTGACCAGCCGTCTTAAGGCCATATGACACCAGGTGCAATGTGAATAAGCAGTGCAAATATGCAAATAATTGCACCGCAAAACTGTCGCGTCAAAACTGTTTACACCTGTCGCGATGAATTTATGACTGTTCGTCAAGACAGGACATCAAGATGGATTCAACACCATCCAGTGATGATGATCTGGTGCTGATCCTTTTGACAGAAAAGAAGAGAAAACAGTTGTGGATTCATCTGATTCTGGAGGGAAGGAAAGAACATGGGGAGTTTCTCTGTCTATACAGGAGCTGAAAATTTACGCTTTATGCGAGATTTCAGGATGTCAGTGGGCCAGTTTGAACACATCCTGGAGATGCAGCTCCACATCTGAGGAGGCAGAGGACAAAGTCAGGGAGTCAGTCGATCCAGAACAGCGTATGGCGGTGTGTCTCAGGTCATATTAATGTCTGAGCGCAGTTTTATGATAGGCTGTAGATACACAGGCCATGCGTAAAGGCGCACACGCAGGGTGGGCGCACGGACTGTGCACAGTGGATGAACCGGGCCTTTAAGCACAGGCTGTGTCTATAAAACTGTGCTCAGATGTGCGCCGAGTCAACATAAAACGTGATGTGTGATGATGGTTTTGATTGGCTGAGCCTCTCTTGCTGCAGGCTAAAGAAGGAAAACATCAATCTCGGAGCAAATAAAATACATGCCGCATTTTCACGATGTGAAATTTTGCCTTATATGTGTATATTCTCATTAACTGATGTAGTTTTTAATTGACACATGATTTATTTGCACCTAAAATCACATTCAGTGTAAAAGGGCCTTTTATCAGGTTTGGGTCATCGAAGCTGCAGGCTAAGTAAAGTAGCCCAGATGAGCTCTTCACTAGCCACATTTTCCAGTTCTTCTAGGAGGATCCTGAGGTGTTCCAAGGCCAGATGGGAGAGGAAAAATCACTACAGCGTATTCAGGATCTCCTCCCAGCTGTACATGCGTGGAATGTGTCCCTGAGAGCCGTTCAGAAGGCATCCTGATTACATTCCCAAACAACCTCACCTGGCTCCTTTTACCGTGAAGGAGCAGAAGATCTACTCTGATCTCCCTCCTCACCCCGTCCCTCAGGCTGAGTCCAGACAGCCAGTGAAGGAAACTCATTTCTGATTGCTTGTATCTGCTGTTTCATTGTTTTGGTCAGAGCTTGTGATCACAGCGAGGGATGGCCAAGTTTGTGTAGAACTCACAGAGCCTTAGATACTTCTGGAATGACGATACATCAGAATCAATGAGCTCAAATTAAAAACACCTCAGGAATTATGTTCCTTCCACAGAAATGCTACAGCCTGCACTCACTTCCTGACAGCTCAGAGAGACATTCCAATAATGAGGATTTATTCAGTTTAATCCACTTCAACCTCTCTCAAATGTCAAAACTGCAACAAAAAGATGTTTTTAATCACCTGAACAGATAATCTGAGCAGCTAAAAATGTGAAACAGTAAATGTGTGGATAATATTTTTCCTTTGACGAGACCTTTTCAATGAAACAGACACAAGAATCACTTTGGAGAATTCAAGACAAGCACACGCACAAAGAGACAAAATATGTGTGTATGTGTTTGTGTGTGTGTGTGCTTGCATGTTTTGGAGCTTGTTAGCAGACATGTTGTCTTGTCCATCAAGCCTCCCACTCCTCTGACCTTTAGTTTAATTAACAGCTTCACTCGACTCTCCATGGAGCCAAACTGAGATTACACTGCAGTACTGCTAAATATGTGTGTGTGTGTGTGTGTGTGTGTGTGTGTGTGTGTAGGTAAATGTAGTCCAAAAACAGCCTGTTTATGTGCCCTCAGAGCGTTTAGTTTGAATGTGTTTTTATGACTGTCTGGCTGGTTATGAATGAATGCTTCTTGCTTTGTGTGTGGTTGATTGATGCAAACCATGAATGTGTTTTTGTTTATAGTTGTGTGTGTGTGTTTTGTGTGTGTGTTTATCCTCTGTAAGTCTCTGCTCTGTAACCATGGTAACTAATCTATGGCTGATTGACATGCAGATCATAAATTAATAGAAGAGCTTAAGGTTGAGGGTCTGGGAATCTATGAGAAGGTTCTAGACATTCCTTCGTTCTTCTTCTTCGTTCCAGTGGCTTCTAAGAAGGTTCTGCGAATATGTGAGGAGATACTATGTGTCACTGAGAAGTTTCTGAGGGTTCTGGAAGATGTTCTATGGAGCCTAGATAAGGTTCTAAGGATCCTTGTGTAGGTTTTAGGTGGTCACTAAGGAAGCTTATGGGTCCTTGAGAAGGTTCTAGTAATCCTGGAACAACATCTAAGCATAACTAAGGATATTTGTTGAGGAGGTTCTAGGGGCTCAAGTTCTAAGGTTAAAAAGGAGATTCCCTTATTAGATTCCAGGGATCTGTAGGAATCCTTGTGGAGAGTGTAGGAATTTCTCAAAAGGTCAAGGTGGTTCTCAAAGAGGTTCCAGTTTTCCAGTTATACAGACACTTGAGCTAATAAGATTCCAGGGCTCGTTAAGAAGGTCCAAGGAGTCCATGAAAAGGTTCTACTGGTACGCAAGAAGGTTCTAGCGCTCCAGAAACTCTGATCCATCATGGCATTTTCACTGTTGCTTCCATTTATCTGAATGATGAATATGACATGCAACAAGGTTCCCAAACCAGACTCAAGCATAGACGTTATGCTTCAGTGGCAGGAGTCCTGGACTGCCAGGAAACCAGGAAAAAATTTTATTTCATCATGGAGGCAGAGGAAGAATAAGAGGAAACCAGCACAACCTCATTCCAGAAATTTGTTTCCATCAGGTTTGATGTGGCATCTCATCCAGTTTTTAAGTATCTTAAATTTCCATTAAGGTGTTTGATAGTATGAAGAACGATATTTTTGATACTTCAGTGCTTGTTGGTAACCTGCCAAAGTTAGAGTATATGGGAGAGCAGATTTCCCTGCCTGTAATTAAGTTTCCTACCAAGGTTTCTCTTTTTCCTTCACTTGCTGTGACATCTGAATGCAATTTCCAAAATTAAAATTACTTCTTAAAACAAAAAAAAATTATGGCAGAAATGCCAAAAGGTCTTGTAAGCCAGAGAAGCAGAAACATGTTGTGATTAGCTCTGAATAACCGTTAATGCAGCAATTTAATGAACACACACAAAAAAAAAAAAAAAAAAAAAAAAAAAAAAACTGGCTCTCTGGCAGCCGTAATTAACTCGAGGACAGTAATGGAAATCCCACTTAATAATCTGCAGGAAACGAGCCGAGCTGAAGACTCCAGCATCATTTCCAAACAACCACACACTGGACAGGAGCATCTGGTTCTCAGGATCAGCTTAACAATGTAGATTTCTCAACCAATCAGATCATATCTGCACAGAAACACACTCAAAAACTCATTTCCTGTTTGGGAAAAAAAAAAATTATCATCCATCCAAACCAGAAACAAGAAGTCACTCAATTTGTTTCTGTCTATAATTGGAATTCTGGTAACTAATGGGCATCTATTGGAAGGGAGGGGAGGGGAGGAGAGGAGAGGAGAGGAGAGAGTGATGTATGTGTGACATGAAAACAATGGCTGATATATCGATCACTAGTGAGCAGAAAAAGTAGAGGAGAAAAGAAAGAAAGACAGAAAATGGGAGTGTGGCTCTGCATTTTTCAAACACACTCACATACTAATCTATTCACCTTCTCACACACACACACACACACACACACACACACACACATACAGAACTTCCATGGAAACCATTACAGATGGTCAAAGCTTCCATTGAGCCTCCTGCTGTGGATGAGAATGTGGGAAAATGAATCCTTGGTTCTTTTCATTCCTGCAGTAATGGACAGCTGCTCGCAAACTGACTGATGGATGAAGGGACAGACGGCGTGATGTCAAAGGCAAAGACTCAAATCTGACTGAAGAGGAAGAAACACAACATCATGAATGCCTGGTGGGCTGAATGAGCTCGGTGAACAAGGAAGGACAATAAGTATTCTCCAGGTATGACACCTGAAAGCATCATTTTGTCCCTTTTACAGGCTTTTTGGAAGAAAAGAGCTCAGGTTATTCCTGCCACTAAGGCTCATACCTGACTTTACACAGACCAAACAAAAAGCAGCCCACACCAGAAAACTACAATGTCCTTCACAACAAATATCTGATCATGTGCCACATGTGAGTAAAACTGGCTCAGAATTGACAAGTGCAGCATTGCATTTGCGGTTAAATTAATGATTTGACCCACAGACATGAGATCTGGATCAGCACCAAACCTTCACCAACTCAAACTCCATCACATCACCACATTTCAAAGAAATCCAGTCAGAAATTCATTTCAGTTCATTTCTGTTAAACTTATGTAAAAACCTGCAGATGTGAACCTTCCTAGAGAACATGTTTTAACTTTTAGATTTATCCATGGTGGTGCATTCAGGGACAATCTGTAGAATTCCTAAACCTTACAAAGAATACTAATACATCAGTTACTACTAATAGTAATAATATAACACACATTATGAAAAAGGTTCCATAAACTGGATTGTATAAGCACAGAAGAAAATGGCTCAGAAAAAGAGAAATTTCAATAGCAAAATAAATTTAATAACTAATAAATATACAAAAAGTCATGCTAATGAATGACTAGTCCTGGATTAGTTTTATTATTGTCACCCTGCTCACGGAAGAGGGCAAGAGTAATAAAACTTAAAAATGCCCAAATTTACCAAATCTGCCAGCTTTAGAAGATGCAGAAATATTATATAATTACTGAAATCATTGTTCAATATTTATCAGTGACTCTATCTGAAATATTTTGTAATTCTGGCAGTAAAAAGCTTTTCTCATTTTAACTGGGTGCTATTAATCATTCTGCTCATGGAGGTGTCAGAGTTTTCTAAAAACCTGCCAGGTGGCTGTGAGAACTAAACTTTTGGTATAAACAGAATTCAGAAAACTTTATTTATTTATTCATTTTATTCCTCTGCTGTGTGTTTTACTGTCGGGCCTTTGGTCTGCTGCTGCATGGGGGAATCAGAGCTTCGTTAAAAATTCACACACAGCAGTTAGAAAAAAGGTTTCTGCACAAATGATGAAAGCTCAAGAGAATGTAACACACACTCAGACAGAGAGAGAGAGAGAGAGAGAGAGAGAGAATCCCAGAGTGTCCACAGTTGCTGGTACTTTTAACTCAAGATAATTAACAACTATCTGAAACTGCCTGTTCGCTCAGTGTGCACAGTGGTGCTGCAGTGGGAAAGAGCACCAGAAGTGTTTCAAAATAGATTCCAAAATGAAAATAAGACCATGGTATCTGCATTATAGTCACCTATGTATTGACTACTTAATGGGCTAAAACATGCAAAATATCCCATATAATCCTTTAAAAATCAGCTCTGGCACATTATATTTCAGGATCCATCAGCTGCTGTTTCACAAAATAAGTTCTCTTCCTGTTCCATCTGGCTTTTTGGACGTTTTTTAACCATCTGAATACCAAATATGGAGCAGGAATTACCCATTATTCCAAACAAAGGTTTCTAATCAAGGCCTCAACGGGTGTTGGTGAAACACAGAGGGCTCCTCTGGGTGCTGCCCATTGTTGTTGCTGTTGTCTGATACTATTGTACGAGCACAGATTTGTCGGAGAAATACCCCGGCTGGCATTTAGTGAATAGATTTCTGCTGAAAGCTCCTGATGTGAAGGTGCTCTTCCATGACAGAGAGAGAGAGAGAGAGAGAGAGAGAGAGAGAGAGAGAGAGAGAGAAAGGGCAGTGCAGTAGTGCAGTGGATTCAAGCCTGCATGACTGATGAGTGTAAAATCATATTTCCATTCTGATGTTTTTTGAGGATATCACACTCTGCAGGAGGTGTACAGGGAACATAGGAACCCATTCAGTGCCTACCTCTCTCTACCACCCTCAGTTTCTTCCTCTTTAAGTCTCTCTCTCTCTCTCTCTCTCTCTCTCTCTCTATCTCGGCACGTTAACACCTAAAGTTCTGAACTACTTTATCCAGAACTATCTGGAGTAGGAACTACATTGTTAATTCAGCTAGTTCCTTGTTGCATTCTCACCTGAACAACAAACAAGCTCAAAGTATTTAGAAATGGCCACCTATTATAACTTGCTTAGGTTGGGGGTCGCTTACGTCTGATGTTCGGTCTTGCAAACTCCACCCAGCAGTTCCTGGACCATTAGAGTGTAGTGACCCTGGACTAATACAATTTAAAAGAAAAAAAAAAAAAGGAAAATGGTTTAAGAACTATAGCGTGTCTTGGTTCTGCTATATTGTAAGATATAAAGTCTACCATGCCCTAATGATTGACAAATACAGATGTATTTCAGGGTTAAATGGCAGATGAATCAGCAACGTATTACTGTGATATCATTATTGAAATCATTATTTCCCATTTGGTCCTGGGCAGTATTAAACTCTACCCATTTAATTTGATGATCTGCTTTGATCTAAATACAGTGCCTTGCCTCTAATTGCTTAATCAATTTCCACGCTATTAAATGAGCATGAGGATATTTCACACAGAAACAAATCACTTCCTGCTAATAGGAAAGAGATAAAAAGGAGTAGATATAACAACTTAATCTCAACAAGTTTAATCCCAAGTCCAGAAAGTGCCATAAAACTATGTCCAATGCTAAAATCTGACAACAGCCATACATGTATATGAATGTGTTTTGACAGAGAATGAGCTTCAGATTTCATGTAAAATCCTTTAAAACTCTCCCTCAAGTATTAATTTAACACTATCTCAGTGTGTAAGCAAGTAGTTGAATTCAACACTGGAGCGATTTATATTGTTGAATATATTCCAGTGAACCCACTTCACCTCATCCTGCCTTATTTAGCTCAATTTCACTTGCTGATTTCATTGGTTTCAGTTCATTTCAGTACGATGTTAAAATCAACCTGCAGACACTTAAAACTTGCTCCAGAGAGATAATCCATCACCTTTATTTTTTTATTTTATTTTGACAAAGTTTTCAGGGATCATTTTCAAATGTGGAAATGTATTGTCTGCAGCTGTGATAGTAATCGATCAGTTGTCAGCATTAAGAGTTAAATTCTCTTTCCCTCGCTTAAATCTTTGATTCCATATCTTCAGTAGAGCTGCAGACACAGAAAGCAGATCCCAGTATTAACTGATTTTTATGGTTCTTGTTGGACTTCCTAAAGCACGATGCATCAGACTATAAAATTAAACAATTTAAAAAACAAAGTGACATGGCTTCAGCTTTATGACGTTTGTTGAGTCTGTTGATCTAGACAAAAAAAAAACAAAACAAAAAAAAAAANAAAAAAAAAAACAAGGGAAAATCACTGCAGCAATGGTGGAAAGTACAAAAAGACTCAGAAACAGTGGTAGCTCTCAATTTACCCTGTGGACGCTGACGATAATCAGCCATGTGACCATATGGCTCCTGCAAAAGCCAAACTTAAAATGTGAAGCGTCGGACATGACCGAGCGGTTTGCACTTAAATGTTTCGGTTGTCATAATCATTCGGCTCGGGGAGATGGGAGAGCAGCTGGGGGACGGCCGGCTTCCCAGGGGATGAAAAGACAAGACGCTGGCAGAGCTTTGCTAGCAACCGCAGAAACAACACCCACACGGGTAACACACACAGACACAGACAAACACAAATTAACACGACTCAGCGGGGTGCAANCCCACACGGGTAACACACACAGACACAGACAAACACAAATTAACACGACTCAGCGGGGTGCAATATATCTGAATGCACTGTTAATACTGTAACAGCTCTGTAACCAAGCTATGGCTGCATATTTTTTGACACAGATATAAATATAAAAACAAGTGACAGCTTTGACTTTCAATTAGCAAACACTAACAAAAAGCTTTATTTTCTGAAGAAACTTTAAGCTTTCAGCTCACTGTTGCTGCTATTTCTGTTCCCTTTGTTCTATCGACAGAATGCTCAAACCCACACACAATCATCATGGTAACTACCTTAAACACCCCAGGAGCCACTTAGTAATACTCTAGCAACTTTTCTGGATGCTCGACTTGAAGCCAATTAATATCCCAGAAGCCACTCCAAACACGTGAGCGCTGATTAGAAACTATCCAGCAACACCCTCACCACTATACCTAACACCCCAGCATCCTAGTATTGCTGCTTTAGCAACCGCCTAAGAAAATATCACACCCAGAAACCAGCTATGAACATTTTAACAATCACGCTAACACCTTCCATTACCTATTAACTCCCTGGAAATCAAGTTGCAACCACCAAGTAGCAAAAACCACCCAGAAAGCCGTTAGCAATAATAAGCTAACGTTAATAAGCTAACGTCTAAGTGGCAAGTTTATGATAATGTTTTTCTGGTTTGTTGATTTCCACGAGTGTTCCAGCATTTTCTCCTAAATCACAGCGTGTTTTTCACGCTAGGGTGGAATCAGCCATAGTTCTTTCCTAATGACGCCACAGCTCATAGCTTAGATTCAAAACCTTCCAAGTGATCTGGGAGGAAAGTTGGGGATTTGGGGCTCATTTGAGAGCAATAAGAGCCGCTTTTTTTTTTTTTTNTTTTTTTTTTTTTGTTTTTTTTGTTGAGCAAAGCACTTCCAAATGTTGAGAAAAAGCACCAACATTTCAGAAAGTGACATCAGCCACTTCGATACATCCCAGCTCAAACTGGCTACAGGTTTTTAAACAAAACCTGATGTTACATCAGCTTCTCAACGGCTCATTTATTAAAGCTGTCAGACAAACGAAGAAACCGCTGGTGGAGAAATCAGTTGTTGTAAGAGATGATGTATGGTTCCTTCTTATCTTTCTTCTGTCCTTCTCTCTTTATTATTTTTCTTCTTTATGTTTCCTTATTTTTCTTCCCACTGCTATTTGTTCTTAATTATTTTCCCTCCTGTTAAAAATTTCAAAATATATATATTTTTAAAAAATCCCCATTACAAGACATTAGTGTGGCGCCCCTTCAAACCGTGCCTGTTCGGAATCAGCCGGACTTTATGGTGTGTGCTGCAGCCTGCCGTAATTTTGCTCTGCATGTCCTCTGAGCTAGCTTTGTTTGCTGTAAGGGGTCAGGTTGAGACCGTGGCACTGGACCGGAGCATATCCTGCTGTACCCGGAGCATATCCTGACGCTACGCCTGAAGCGCATCCTGCTGTGCGGACTACTTTTTACTGGCACAGCTCAATTCGAGAACCGCTCATCCAAACAACTTCACAAGAGACACTGCACATCCTTGGGTCCTGAGCAATGAACCTGCTGAATTTCACCGTTCTAGAGATGTTGGTGCCACAGACAGAGATTCTGTCTTTATAGGTAGATATGAGGTTTTTACTTGACAGTCAAACTTCTTCACCGGGAGCACATTTACTTCAAATACTTTAGTATATTTCACTGCTAACATTTATTTACTTTAGTAAATTTTGCTTGCAGTGCTTTTTCTTGTAATTTTGATTATTTTTCTGGAATTGAGTATTTTCTTGAATTTTGAGTATTTTTCTTGTATTTTTCAATATTTTTCTGCTGCAGTACTTGAAAAGTATTTTAGTATTTCTTCCACCACACACACACACACACACACACACACACACACACACACACACACACACACACACGCACACACATGCACACACACTCAGCTGTTGGTAACCTGCAGATTACCATAAATATGAAGATTTATCAGGTTATCACACACACACACACACACACACACACATTGAGGTGTTTGATAACACGTTACACAGTCAGACTTTAATCCTCTGTGAGAGTAGCGGTGACATAATAAGCACCATTTGTCAGAGCTAATGATTCCTGCTTGTCAGTGTTGCTGCTGTCATGGTGACGGATGCTTCGGTCCGCTTGGCTGCTGACACCAAAGGTTATGCTTCTGTTTGTTGCTTCATAATGAGAGCCGCCATCACCGCCGCCACGCTGAGGCAGACAAATGAGCTGAGGACTTCCTGTCTCTGCCTCTTTTCTCATAAATGATTGGACTCTTTAGACACGGTAATAGAACAGCTTTAAAGATGTGCTAGAAAAGCTAATCCCTTCATTTTTTTTTCCACCTTAAAATGATATTAATTTAATTTGGGCATTTTAATGGCTTTTTGAACAGTTTCAGAGATTTATAACTGGGGAAAAGACTTGACTGAGAAAAAATTTATATGTGTGATTTAGTAGCATTTTGGGTGGGATCCAGAAAGCACAGCACCACATTTAACATGTTGATAAAAGCAAATATGTCAGGTAACCATGTTTCCTCACTCATAAACAGCTGTTACCGGCACGTTTTAGTGTTTGCCTTAAAGGAGGCGTTACTACATTATTTCTTTATTTACATGTTGGGAAAGCAATTCATACAACACACCGTCACACAAAAATTAACACGTTTCAGTCTGTGGTAAATTTCAGAATACCAAAAAATGTGGGTGATGTTTTAAGCAGTATTTGACTCATGTGTGTTAGTGATCAATACATTTGATAGATAAAATCACTCAGCTGACTAAAAATGCCTGTTTTCATAAGGAGATGGACATCAGTCATTTCTTATCATAGGAACCTTATATCCTCCTGATTTAATGTAGGAATCTAGTAAGTATAGATATACAGCTACAACTACACACTCGTATTACTCATATGGGGTTATTTCATGTATGTGTCTTTTGAAGCCCGATCTCAAGGTGGTTTTGTTAATAGCCTATTTATATGTGTTCATAAAGTGGAAAAAAAAAAATCACTCAGCTGATCAGTCAGTTTACTAGGGATGAGCGAGTACACCATTATCTGTATTTGTATCCATTCAACCAATTAAAGTATCCGTACCCGTACTCTGATGGGATTAACCCGGAAGTGGGCGGGGCTTAACCCAATGAGTTAAGAATCTCTAGCTAACTGGCTAGTAAGCCTACAACCTAGAAGCTAGTAGAAATGTGTGTTTGTATCAGTATCTTGCGTGTGAACGTCCACAGTAAATGAATGTGTGTTTGTTTAGCTGTGGACTGAGAATAATGTTGATCTGAATCTGAGAATAGCAACTATAACTAATAAATGCTACTGTGCTAGTGGACAGAGTGGCTGTGAGTCGTGTGGAACAGCAGCAGTAGCTCTGTGTAGAGAGGAGCTCTGTGATTGGCTGCCTGGCCGATCACATAATGTGGACACAGCGCTAGTAAGAGCTACCCAATCAGATTTTTTTCCCTTCATGAGTACGGATAGACACATTTTATTTGGATGGTACTCGTGCTCGTAAAAAGTGCATTATCCGTAACAGATACTCGTTTCATCCGAGTACTTGGCTCATCCCTATCATCCCTACAGTTTGTTTTTTTGAATGGGGAGTTTTGATCCGATCTCTAGTGGCACCAAGCCTCTTCCTCAAACCTCATCCTTTGCATCTCTCTCTCTCACACACACACACACGCACGCACACAGACATACATTTTTTTTTAATGAAAGTGACTTAGAAACACCATGATCGTTGATTTTTCTGCAGGACAGCATTTTCAGCATAGCATGTTAACAGTGGAGAGGAGAGGAAGTGGACATTTATTGTGGAGTAAATGCGGATTAATTCTGGCTGCCTCCCTCCAGCAGAGGAGGCGAAGCAGCAGCAGAAACATGGAGGGTTACTGAAATAATAACCCACATGAGGGAGCTTCTCAATCAGTCTGGGATTTAAACAGATAAACTTTTCCATTACAAGTCCGCTTCTTTAAAAAGTTGAAGTGATGGCCGCCCACCTCACTTGGCACTCAAAAACGAAAACTAAGAAAACAGCCTGTTTGTGAGTTACACAACAAGCAACCTTCCAAAAATGAATCAGTCTCTACAGGGAGGGGGATGTGTTATGTTTCATGTTCAATATTTATAAAAAAAAAAAAAAAAAAAAAAAAAACTCACAGAAATGAGTCATGTTTATATGCAAAACGTCTTGAGATAGATTTAGATTCACTCCCCAGTGAGTAAATTTCATGCAGGCAAACACAGGCTGTCACATCCATCAGAAAGCTTTAGGAAAGATGATTCTGTGTTGTTTTAGTCAATCCTCTCTTTGCTGTGAAGCTTCTGCTAAATTAAATGAGTGATCAGCTGGAAAAATCTGCGTGCCATTTTGTAAACAGAAGCAGCAGAGACGCTCCGTGTTTCTCAGATCTGCTTCCATTACGGGACGATTTCAGCGCTGGATGCCGCTTTATTTTCATCACTCTTCAATTTTGCTACTCGCTGTTTGTATAAAAATTAAATGGATCTGGAAAAGTGTTTCTGTCACTTTGCATTAAAAATGAAGACGCTTTATTGCTGCTGTGCTTTACTCTCACAGCAGCAGACATTACGCACAACAAGCTGTGACATGTTTCCAAATGACCAATGTGTCAACTCAGTATTGCTTGACTAGTCAAATGATTGTCTGAACACGCCGGCCTGAAAAACCAAATGAGAAAGTGTGTTTGTGTTTGTAAATGAAACCTGAAGCATTTATCACAGCTGAGCTCTCTATAGCTATGAAAGCCTTTGTAGAGTTGGTTTCACTTGCTGCACTTCACATGTATTAGTCATGCTCACCATGACTAATACATGTGTTAAATCAAAGAAACTGCAAAAAGGCCATGATTCAGAATTCAAGACACTCCTTCAAAAAATCATAATCGCCAGGTTAGCTGTGGCTAACATAGAGATTAAAGCTCAAGCAGTCCATTTAGCTGGATTGCTGATCTGCTGTCTTCTTCACGAAAAAGCTCCAGAAACTGTCCAAGCATTACAAAAGCAAACATTTACATTTTCCCTGTTAATCCGCTGGATGAAGCAGATCAGAGCTCTTCATCAGCTGCTGTAGAGTTTTAGTCAATCCTGGTTGAAAGTGGTTGAAAGGAAATGAAAAAAGGAAGAGTGGTTCCTTTACTTTCTCATCACAGCTGAACTTTACTTTTCTGCCAGAGTTCACTGAATAAGAGACACTGGAGCATTTTTGAAAAGGTCGACGTTTCCTTTTGCAGTGACACTTCATTTCTGCTCGGCTTCACGAGCTACAGTTTGACACACAAAGACACAAAATATGCGAAAACTACTGAAAAGGTAGAAAAGTGTGGATTCTGCCATGTTGTAAATAAAACGCTTCTTTCTCCTCATCAGTTAGTTTATCTGACAAGATTGATGATTAACGGTTTTTAATCCGGGCAATTACAAATCAAACAAGTAAAGCAGGAGTGTTTCTACCTGAACTTTCCAGAACCGTGAATAATAGTAGATGGAACATTTTTCAAAGGTCACCTTGGCTTGAAGCTCTGTTTTTGGATAAAACTAATAACACTGCAATGTGTTGGGAACATGCGAGGAAATTGTGGATCATCTTTGAAAATAAAAGCTGACTCATGTCTGACAGTAGCATGATAACTTCACCTGTTCTGATAACTCCAAGCTTCCAAACGTCTCTTTAAATGACGTGTTTGTTCACAAGACACCAAAACAGGGTTTGGAATGGTTTCTGTTAGCTAACCAGGAAACAGAGGAGCTAAAAGCCTAAGTTTTGACAGACCAAAAGGAATCTGCTGTCAGGATGAGTGTCTACAAAGTATTTTTAGAGTCTGACAGGTCTATCAAATCTCATTACTCTTGAGAAATCTTCTCTAATCTGGAATTCTGAAACAAACTCTGCAGTCCTTTACTTTTGGAAGTAAAGTACCAAAGGAAAGCATCTTGTTCTAATAAGATGCTGCCCTAAAAAAGTCACTATAATAAATTAATTTTTTACTGGATCCATGTCTGTAAATATTAAAGATTCCTCAAAAGTATTTTCACGCTACTGAATCAGCCTCATCATGTTTCTGGCCTTATTTGTTACTGTACAGCAACACCATGAATGTCTAAGCAGATACTTTAGTTTATCAGTCTTAGCTAACACATGTTCAGATGAACATGTCTTAGGTCAGCATGTGGTTGTATGTTCTCAGCATGTTGCTCCATTCTCCTGTTCAGTGTCTGAAGGCAGCACATCTTCACATCATGTGAAGCAACATGTGGTTTTCCACACATTGTCTTCAGATTCAGCATCCGCTGTCATAGTTTTCTTGGTATTTGGACTAAATGATGACTGTGACTATCCCAATTTGTTCCACGTTGTTTAATTATCCCGGCATGTTAAACTTTTTCCTGTTTTGATTTTTTTTTTCCCCCTGCACCCAGACGTTTCTGACCAATGAGCAGAGCGAGCATCCTCACGTGACTTCTGCTGCAGAGTGAGTTGATTGGATGTTTTCCTGTGTGAAACCAGGACCATAACAAACAATAAATGCAACAATGCAACTATTTATTGTACATACTCGAGTATAAGCCAACTTTTTTTTTTTTTTTTTTTNTTTTTTTTTTTTTTTTTAAACAAATTTCACAATGCAAATTGGGTGGTCGGCTTATAGTCGAGTAATTCAAATCCACATCCCGCAGAATGAAATCTCCACAGGTAAAAATATTACTTATTACCACTACATTACCACTACCCATGGACAATAGTTTAAATCATACCTTAGAATGAGATATTTCCTGACAAAACATCTTATCCAGCACATTTTGCGGCGGCCAGTAAGCACTGTTGCGATTGGTCAAAGACAATAGAACAGGCCAATCAGAGACGGCCTTATAAAAGTGCTGTTTCATATTTCAGTACGGTAACATTATTTGGTAGTCTCGTTCAACATCATGTTTTGTGCTTTATTAGCAAGAAGCTTGAGATAAGATACAACATGAAATGAAAACGACACGGACTCAGAGGATGACGCCCTTTGGCTAGAAAATGAAAAGACACACCAAGAAGAGGAAGAGGAGGAAGAGGAGTCGAACATACCAGCCAACTGGGATGACGATCTCGTCAATGATGAGAATACACATTACACAGAGCAGGACTGGAATGAACTGTTTGGCAACTCAGAGAAGGAAGAGGAGTCCAGAAAAGCCAGCTAATGTTATGCAGTTACGGTAATCAGCTGCTGATTTACCATTATCAGTTACATTAATATTAATTATGGTAGTTAGCTATGGTAATCAGCTGCTGTCATGTTTACCGCTATCGGTACGTGGATTCTTTTCAATAAGGAATGGGAATTTTGCTGGAAGACGTATGTGCTGTCTTGTCTGTCAGTTAATAACAAATGATCACAACGGAACAATTTGCTAAATAAATAAAATGATGGAACAACCTCAGGGGGTCAGCTTATAGACAGGTTTCTTGAAAAATCTAAATATGCAGGTCAAAATCAGGGGGTCGGCTTATACGGGATCGGCTTATAGTCGAGTATATGCAGTAGTCGCTGATCGCTGATTTGGACCAAAACAAACAGACTCCGCACTCTGAAAACAGCCTCAATTAAAAAAATAAAAATAAAAATAAAAATCCTAGATTCACTCCTGGATCCAGACACACTTTTCCACCAAGTTTCGTTAAAATGATTGAAAATATTTTTAGCAATCCACAGAAAAAAAAAAAACTCTTTGGCAGAGCTAATAAGGGAACATTTAAAAAGCATCATATGTCCTCTTTAATGTTTGATCATACATATGTATAGAGTATAATTAGATTTCATAGAGTAGTGACTCTGAAAGAACTGTCAGCATGACAGTAACAGCTTTGATCAAAACAACCCATTAAACATGTGACACGCAAACAGTCGATGCATGATGATAAGTAGGAGTAGTGATCACTTCCAGTGCACTGTGCTGAGTTTAAGTTTAACTTAACCTGAATTTAACTGAACACACGGATAATCTCAGATTAACTCTTTCCAAAGCTGCTTACATCTTTAAAAGGACAAGGATCAGGAGGGAGTTTGGATTTGATTAGGTTGGGTTAATTATGCCAAGACTGGGGAGGGAGGGAAGGGAGAGAGGGAGAGAGAGAGAGAGAGAGAGTTCAGCTATTATGATTAAGCAGAGGTTGGTTGAACCCTCTTTTTCTTCGATGTCTTCTCTCATTTCTTCTTAAACCCCATTAAATTGTCTCCAGACCTTCTCCTGACCTTCTCTTTCCTCCCTCAACTTCTCTTTAAAAGTCCTTTGAATGGGTTCCTTTCTTCTTCCAAAGTCTTGTTCTGTTCTTCCCTTCTTCCTAAGGCCTTTAAAATCTCTCCTGTCCTTTCCTCACCTCTTTCCTTTATCTCTCTTTCCTCCTAAACTCCTGATTTGTCTCCTGTCTTCTCTGTTTCCCCTCTTTCCTCAACTCCTTTCCTCCTAAACCTATTGAATGGTCTGGTCTTCCTCCCAAAGGTTCTCTACTTTCTTCTCTTAATCCCCCTTAAACTATCTCCTGTCCTTTCCTCGCCTCCTCTTTTCTCATCCTTCTTTTGTCTTAATTGTCTAATGTTCTCTCTTAAATCCCTCACTCCTCTCGTTTTCTCCTCTTAAACCCAGTGAACTGTCTCGTCTTCTCCCCAAGGTTCCTTTCTTTCTTGTCCTCCTAATCGCATACATTGTTCCATGTCCTCCCCTCACTTTCTTTGTCCTCCCCTTCTCTCCACTTCAACCCCTTGAATTATTATCTCCTCTCATCCTCTCTTCTTTTCTCCCCTCTCTTCTTGTTAAACCTCTAAACTGTCTCCTGCCTTCTCTTCATTCACTCTTTCCTCCCCTTTTCTCCACTTAAACTTACCAAATTCACTCATCTTCTCCCTAGGGTTGTTCCCTTTCTTCTTTGCCTCTAAAGTCCCTTAAATCATCTCCTGTCCTCTCCAAGCCTCCCTTCTTCTTTATTCTCTGAAGTTTCTTAGTGGTCTCCTGTCCTATACTGCCTCTTTCCTGTCTCTATCTTTCCTCAAACTTCTACTTGTTCATCTTCCTTCCACTTTCTTTTCCTCTCAAACTGAGAACTCTCTGCTAATCTCCTCTTTTCCTCCCTTCTTGTCCCCTAAACCTCTTCAATGATCTTCTAGCCTTTCCTTTAATTCTTTGGTCCTTTTTTCTCCTCTTAAACTCTTCAATTATGTCATGTCCTTTTCCTATTTCTTCCATTTGTACTTTCCTGATTTCCTCTTTTTCCCCATTTTTCCTCTTCAACCTGCTGAACTGTCTCCAATCTTTTTTCCAAGGTCACTCTTTCCTCTTGTCTTAATCCCCTTAAACCATCTCCTATCCTCTCTCCATTTCTTGTTTCCTCATTTTATTACTCATTCCAACTGAATCGACTCCGGTCCTCTCATAAGCTTCTTTCCTCCCATCTTTAAACTTCATCTTGACCTCTCCTCTCCTTGTCCTTTTTATTTTATGAACACATCCTTCATTCTCTGTCCAGAAGAAGTTGCATCATCTTTGAATCTTCCTTTTTCTTGGTTTCCACCATGTAAAGTCTTCAGAAACCACCATTAGTTTGGGTAACTTCTGTCTCTCTCTCTCTCTCTCCATTTTGGCTTCTCTTCTCCTCAAAATGTTGCTTCTTCTTTTTTACGTTTGGTGCAGAAAAAGCCTGAAGTTTATTTTTATCATTAATACTCAAATTGAAGCGTTTATGCACTATTTGTGTTACTCTGTTGATTTTAGGGGCCTGAAACTATGAGGACAGCAGATATTACATCGTTTCCTGTGTTTCAGCTCTTGTTTGAACAGGTTTTATTGGTCAGAAAGTGGCCTCTGTTGTCCAGAGAAATGAGAGTGAATATCAGCACAGACAGTCAAGGCAAAACAAAAGCTTCAGTGTCCCCTGAATGGACCCACGATTTTTAAAATTTCCACAGACACATTAAATTAGCGGTTATGGCCATCTTTCATAAAAAAAAATTCTTTGGTCAATTTGGTGCAGTAACAGTGAGAATATTGTGTTAAAAGATTCTAATCTAAGGAGCTAAATTAATTTTGTCAAATGTCATATAGCATAATCACATAAAAAATCAGCAACAACTGACACTGATGTATTCTTGAGTAACAGACCTAGATTACGCGATTTTAAATCAATTTACTTCAGCATGTAAATGACACACTGCTTTATCATTGATTAACGTGCAGGTGAGTTTCATCACCTGCACATTTTCCCTCGTAATCCAGTTAAGAAACAAGTTCTGATTATTCAGCAAATGACTGAACCCTGTTAATTCTGTTCATGTTTACGTCCTACTCTATAATTTTCTCAATCACAGTACAATCTGAGCTAGTGTTGTGTGGATTATTACAGTTTTTTACTCTGATTTCATTTTTCATGTATGCTGTCCTTGGAGTCTTTTGGAGTTCTTTTTTTTTTTTTTACCATAATTATTTAACAAGATTTCAAATCTGTTTTTTGTTTTTAGTTTTTTTCAACAGTCATTTCTCCTTTTTCTTATCTTTCTTTACTAGTGTTTTACACACTTATGTAGCTGACATGTATATTACGGAGAATTGCCTTGTACAAACAAGCCCCTTGAAGATTTTTTTTTTTTTTTANATTTTTTTTTTTTTTTGCATATTCTCCAACACATTCCCACATTTACAATTTTGTATTTGTATGTTAAAATTTTGCATTTTGTATTTTCCTTGTTTTTATTTTTATTTATTTATTTATTTATTTTTTAAGTATAAATAAACTAAACTAAATACTAAATATCCTGAGTGTTTTTGGACTCAGCACCTTGTGGCCATTAGGGGAACTGCAGCTTGTAGCGTTTGAGCATTAGCTTCAGCTCTGGTTTTGTTGTTTGGTCTAAATCTAAATCTTTAAGTAGTGCTCTGAGGACAGTTAAATCTCATTCTGCTCATCTCTAACATCTAACAGCATCCAATTAGCACAATACATCCATAATGTTAATTGGTGACTATAGAGGCTTATTGAAGTCCTGACCATATTAGCATAATGGAATATGCATATTGTATTAGCGCCTACATACATCTGTGGTGTTTAATCTCCACAGGCTAGCACTCATGATGACAGATATGAAGTGAACGGGCTCTCTCGATGCGTGCAGCATGATATGAAGGTTCTTTATGAAGGCCCACCGAAGATACTCAGACCTCAGGATGATTAGCAGTTCAGATAATGGGAAGTCGGAGAATATATGAGCCACAGAGGCAACCTGTAAGAGGGATGATGAAAGACGAGCTCGCTGCTCTGCACGCTGTCACAGTCCAGAACTCAAACTCCCTGCAAACTGACGGACATCAAAGTACAACTCAGATACGTTTCAAAGCTATGGTGAGAAAAAAAAAAAAAAAAAAANAAAAACACCTGACAGTCTAAAACAATTACCAAACAAATGCAAATGAGGTGAAATAAATCCACCCACCATTAAAATTCTCCATCGCCATTTGTGTCTGTAATTGAGTCCCAAAAAGTGAAAAAAACATCTGCCAGAATTGTGATCTGTCTTATTCTGTCTCAATTGAAGATATTTACACTGATACTTTGTTTTTTAAAGTTAACTGCTGCTGGAAATCAAGTTTAGGACTCAAAATTAACACTAAATTATTTGAGCTTGAATTTTATAGTGCCTGTTTCTCTTTTATCAAGCAGCAACAAAATCCGGAAACAACACAAAATAAGGTAAATCATGAAACAGATTTGTACTAAACGATATTATTGTCTTGCTGAAATATGAGTGTAAACACTTTTTCATATTCTGAAAGGTGTGTAAGTAGTGTTGATTGCACTTCACGATACTTCCTGTTTGCACTCCTGACTCCTACTGACAGTTATTTTCTGCTGAGGAACTCATTTTGCTCCTTGTTAACTTAACTTGCATCATGTTAATTTAACATGGATCATGAGCTAACATGTCCTTGTTTTTTCAGGGTTCAGCAAAGCACCAAAATAGGTGAAATCCAACTGCAGCAATGGAGACACACCAACCAAAAACACACCGACCAAAAACACACCAACCAAAAAAAACACACCAACCCAAAAAACACACCAACAAAAACCATGCCATGCCCTCCGCTCTGCGCTGTTACACCATAACCTGTCCTAATTATGTAAAATAACCACTGCTGTTGACAATGTCAAGAGCAGATGACTGTGAGATTAAATGGTCAGCAAGTACACACACACACAGCAGGTTGAAAAAACTTGCTCTGTGTGTGTGTGTGTGTGTGCCAGCGAGAAGGACAGGATGATGGGAGAGGGCAAGAATTGCTACCATGGAAACTTTCAGACTTCTATCCACATTAGGACGCCATAGTGTTCTGAGAGAGAGAGAGAGAGAGAGAGAAAGAAAGAAAAAGAAAGAAAGAAAAAAAACCCTAGAACCACAAACCTCCTCAGTGACCCATAAAAGCTCCTAAAGGCCCTAAAACCTTCTCAATTAGCCTCCATAAAGCTCTGTAGAACCGCTTTAAAGATCACAAGGACCTTCCAGGACCCAAACCTTCATTCTGGATACTAAAACCTTTATAAGAAGCTCCAGAACCAACTCAGAATATCATCAACAAGCCCACAAAGTGTCTTAGTGCCTCCTTCAACCAAGATTTCTACAAAATCCCCCAATCAAACTTACTCATACTGTAAACAGTTTGGTAAATTTTAGGATGTTCGAACTCAATAAGACTAATTTGAAGTGTTCAGAACCTCCCCTTTTAAACAAATGTACTGAAATTAAGTAATCCGCAGGTAAAACTGCCTCCAAACTGTCAGATTTACATATGAATATTGATTACTACTCAAATTTAGTTTATACTCAATCAATGGTTTTGTGCTGGTAAGCATCAATCCCGTGCTGACAGACTGGAAAAGCAACGTTTTCCGCAGCAATTTTAACTGCTTTAACCTTTAATCTTCTTGTGTTTTAAGACTGCTTGACATCCATCAGTTAACACAATACAACAGTTAAAACACACACACACACACACACGTTTAGGTAGCCTGTACATTACCAGAATTAGCCCTTGAAAATGGATCAAGCCAATAAATTCTTCCTTGAATAAACAGCCAATCAAAGTGTCGGAGGCTGAACTCCTGGCTGACGAGCAGCTTCTCCTCAGCATTGTTTTAATGAAACGGAGGGCGTTTATATATTTCCATCACCAATCAAACTACTGTTTAAGAATTTCATGATGTACTTCTGTTTAAACAGCAGAAGTCAGCATAAAAATACTTTCATTCAATTCTGACTTTAAGCTCTTAGTCCAGATAAGCTATCATACTCATCCTGTCATTTCAATAAAAATTGCCAAAATAACACAAATCAATTTGACAATAATCCTTCAACAGCAAATCTTTAGATAAAAGGCTTTGGTGATAAGTTCTAAGACATAAATCAAATAAATGCCTAAGTGCTGCAGATGCTTATTTTCTAACATAATTCCCTTCAAAGTCGCCACATTTTTGTCAGAAACTCTTCAAAGCCGATATGACTATCATCATCTGAGGCCAAACGGGTTCTAGCTGAAGCTTTTTTTCATGTTTCGGAGATGTATATACACACACACATACAAGCAAGTGTGGCTTAAATGTAAACAATTTAGTTGTCTTATACAAAGTTCATGCAGCACACGCTTTGGTTTACTCTGTAATCATATTCACTGGTTTCTAGAATGTTGACACAGCAAATGTGTAAGATTACAACCAAATCTGTGAATTCGCCTTGTCTCAAAATATTAGAATAAAACAAGTAGGGTTTGAGGATTGCTCCTTGAGCCAATAGAATTTTTTCAAAGTAAAGTTTTTTGCTGAAGACATGGGCAAGGCTTCTGATCTAACAGTTGTCCAACAAAGAATTATTAACACACTCCACCAAGAGGGGAAGTAACAGGAGGTTATTGCTGAGAAAACTGGCTGTTTCCAGAGTGCCGTGTCTAAGCATCTTTCTGGAAAGTTGACTGGAAGAAGAAGGCGTGGCAGAAAGAGATGCACCAGTAAGAGGGATGCCCGCAGCCTTGATAAAACTGTGAAAAAGAGTCGTTTTTGGCAATGTGGGAGAGACCTATAAGAAGTGGACAGTCAGAAGTTGATGCATCAAAGGCCATGATGCACAGACAGCTACAAGAGATGGAGTACATGTCCAGGATACCCAGCATTAAGCCTCTTCTCAACTCCAGGCAGCATCACAAGCGGCTGACTTGGGCTGAAGAGAAGCATGATTGGAGTGTTGCTCAGTGGTCCACAGTGTTGCTTTCTGATGAGAGCAAGTTTTGAATCTCATTGGGAAACCAAGGTTGCAGGTTTGGAGAAGGGCTGGAGAGGCACAGAACCACAGCTGTTACAAGTCCAGCATAAAATTCCTAGTCTGTAATGGTTTGGGGTGCTATGTCATCTGCAGGTGTTGGACCTTTATGTTACCTCAACAACAGTCAACACAGCAGTCTACAAGCAAATCCTGGAGAACTTTATGATTCCATCAGCCTAAAAGACTATTTGAAGATTTGGAATTTTTGTTTCAGCAGGATTTGGCACCTGCTCACAGTGCCAAAATGACCACCGCTTGGTTTGCTGACCATCAGATCAATGTGATTTCTTGGTCAGCCAACTCATCTGACTTAAATCCCATAGAGAATTTATGAGGTATTATTAAGAGGAAAATGGCAGCTTGTGTCCAATCAAGCTGAGCTGAAGGCTGCTGTTGATCCACCTGGACTCCCATTACAACCGAGCAGTGCCACCATTTGGATTCCTCCATGCCACGGCGTATTCAGGCAGTCATAGAAGCAAAAGGAACACCGACTAAGTACTGACTGACTTTCCATACACACCTTTAAATTTTTGAATAATTTCCTTTATTGTGCATGAATTTTTCTGTATGTCATATATTCTAATATTTTGAGATACAGATTTTTTTAGTTATTCTTGTTTAAATACCAGAAATATTAGGCTACATTAACAAAATATATATTTTTTTCAGTTTAGGTGTAACGAGCATAATTCATTACAAATTTTGAGATTCTAATTAAACTGAGAACAAATGCAATTTTTTCACATTATTCTAATTTTTTGAGCTGCACTTGTGTATATATCTATATATATATAGATATATACACATAAACACACAAACACACACACACGTGTGTGTGTGTTTCATTAATTAATTAATAATTAATTCCTGATACTTGCACTATATTTGTGCAGATTGGGTGCTTACAAACTAAGGAGACAAGAGATTGATAAACTTCCTGAAAGAAAGTGTCTAAGAAATTAATGCAACTAGGATTTTTTTTGAGTTTGTCTCATCTAACCTGGAACGCCTCAGGATCCCTCAAGAACAGCTGGAGGATGTGGCTCAGGAGAGGGACATCTGGGCTTCTTAGCTTAGGACAATGATGCAGATTTTTACCAGTTTTTATCAGAAAACATCAGATCTGAGTCACATGAGGAATAAATAAGTGCTAGATATGCAAAACACACACACACACACACACACACACACACACACACACACACACACAGGACTGAAATCACCTGAAACCTCTACTATCATGAGATCTTTTACAATTAGTCAACTTCCATTTAACGAAACAAAATACAAACTTGTGCATTTGAAATGGAAAATATCTTGTTTTCCTTTTTTGATGAATTTTGATGAATAAATTAATTAGGAATGCTGTGGAAAAAGAGGATCTTGAAAACACTACTGAAGTAAAAGTTGAATGGTTATCTGATGTTTCAGTGAAAACTGTGTTTTCTGTGAAAAGACAAATGACCTTTCATGATCTTAAGTATAATTTATTCAGTGTTTAATGTAAAAATAATCAGAAAAAGGTGTCAGGCAGCAAATTTTTAATCAGTCTTTAGTAATTAGAAGCAAAGGTGTGGAAAAAAAAGGAAAATAATAAGTCAGACTTAAAGTTTCTGAGTTTGCACTCAAAAATAAAAACATCTTAAGATGTAAAAGTTGTTGTCAGTGTGGGTTAAACAATCGTTTACGCAGCATGTCAAGCTATTTGTGAAAAATTTATGTTTTCTGGATATAACGAAAAACGGATCCATCGTTCTGCAGGCGCTTGTTAACAACTACCTGCTCTTCTGAGGTGTGTGTGTGCTCACCCAGCAGCGCACGTCACATCCTCATCTTAATGCGAATAAACTGTTTCCATCCACTTTATTCACATTTCGTCTTATGCGAATAATCAGTTGATCCACCTCTGCTAAGTGCATACATTTTTAATTTGCATTTTGGAGTTAATGCAAATTAACAGTGTTTCCATCCAGGCTTTCTAATGCACATATTCATTATTCACATAAAAATAGTTGGATGGAAACGCACCTATTGAGAGATTTAAGGGAGTCTATGTTAATTTCCAGGCTGTGTGTGTGTGTGTGTGTGTGTGTGTGTGTGTGTGTATATAAATTAAGGGATGATTAAGGTATTTTTAAGGTTTTTTTAAGGGCTAAGGTCAGTTGTTGATTGGTTTTGTCATTTGTTTCCAACTAAAACTTTTCATTGCATTTTTCTCTGTACAAATTGAGCTCTAACCTTGCTTTTATCATTTGGCTAACGATCTCAACCATGCCTGCGAAATTAACTAAAATTACTTATGTGATGTTAGCTCTGTTGAAAGTTTACCAACCTCCTTCCTCGCATTTTTTCCCCCTTCATCTTCGTCAGCCCTCCTCGCTCTGCCTCTTACGATCCTTGGTTTGACTTGCTGCCAGTTTCTTTCAGACATCCCTTTGTGGGGTCTCGCAATGCAGCTCGCCGCCTTTATTTGTGCCTTTTACTGTCAACAGCCTCCACCATTGCCAAGGGAGTGGAGAGGGAGGGAGGACAAGTAAGTGAGACTGGAGGGATGAAAGGAGAGAGAGAAGGCTGAAAATTTCAAAGATGAATAGAGAGATAAAGAGTTTAACCTCTGCACTCACCTCTTCTCTCTCTCTCTCTCTCTCACAAAACCACTGCTTTGATTCTGCAAACAAGCTGGATAAATCGCTCTGATTCAATCTTCAAAAACCTCCAACCAATCACTTCTGTGTGTGTGTGTGTGTGTGTGTGTGTGAGAGAGAGAAAGAGAGAGAGAGATGTACAGTAAATAGCTTAATAGACTGAAGTGTCTCCCTGCGCCCTTGGTGAAGTGCCTTTTGAATAGCAAGCAGCTCTTTATGCATTACTCTTCTCCCCAAAGTAAAAAAAAAAAAAAAAAAANAAAAAAAAAAAAAAAAAAGACGTACGAATCAGACAAAGATCGCATTGATGGAAAGAAATCCACGCAGACTGCTCGTCTACTCAAGGATCCAGTTTAGCAGCTAAAGACTCTAAAGGCTGGGTTGGTTGATTAAAACTGAAGCAGCTGGTGAGCGTGTGTTTCAGCAGACGTGTTGGCAGGTAAAGTCGCAGTTATTTCAAATCATTCAGTAGAGATCAAAACCAAACCAGCGCCGAGCCGCAGCTTCCAGAGCCGTTTGTGTTTCATCATTTCTCAACCAGGACTCAGATTTATCAAGTAGGGAATCAAACCTAACCTGGCTCCAGATAGGCTAAACTTTAAAGTTATTTTATGGGATAATAACAGCAACATAGAGAAGGTTCTTCGGGAGATAAAGCTCATGTTAAATAAAACAGATGATTAATTTAACTTTTGTATTTTGTGAAATGTATATGCAGATTATGTAGCAGACTCTGCAGATACATCTCATCCTCACAGAGCTCACAGCCATTTGTGAATTATGAAACAAACATGCATATATTCTTGCGATTTATAATAACAGCTTCTTAAAAGATGCTGACTGAATGAAAAGTGGACTCATTTTTATCAGGATGCAACCGTTTCATCTACAAAATCTACACACTTCTTACAACTTTTGCTTAATTGAAAATTAATAAATGCATCTAAAGTGCAGCAACAAGCCAAATGTCAGATTTATTCTCAAAGCTCAAATGTCATAAATACTCAATGTCCTTCCAATTTCCTCCTTCACGTTACGTGAAAAAAGATGTGCTGCCTTCAGATGGTTTAACAGGAGAATATAGCACATACTAAGCACATAAAATCACGTTAACATGTTCATCATATTCATATGAACATGTGTTGGACTGATGTTACCACCTTTTTCACAGCATCCATTTGCTTTGTTTGGCTAATCAAAACCAGTTAACAGCCACACACAGGTAATCCCTACCTGCTTCTAGATAAATCAATACATTAATAGATTAACAGTGAACTTGCATTTGGTTCAGGGTTTGTTCGTAACCAGAACAAGACCACTTCCTCCAAATGGTCTATGTGGGTTTTTGTCTTCAGACCTGCACAGATGAACCGTACCAAGATGGGAAACGTACTCAATCCGGGGCCAATTAATTATTTTCACACTACCACCGCACTACAGATTATTTAATTTGACCTTATTTCATTTTTTACTTTATCCTATTTACTCTTGATTTTTAAATATTGCTTCATTTTGTTCTTACTGTCTTTTTTAAAATGCAGGTTTAATGCATTTTGCTTGTGAAAAGCGCTTTGAATTGCCTGTGTGTTTGAATGCTGCTTTACAAATAAATTTGCCTTGCCTTACCATCCCCATTCAGTTCAAGAGTCCACTCCAACTGGAATAAACCAGATCGGTGTGAAAACAATTCAAGATGAGATTTTGACGATTGTTGAAGGCAAACATCCAGATCCAGATCACAGCTCATCTACAGAACCTGACTGACTTGTTGTTAATCGGTTGGTGATGATCTGAGTGCAAATTTGTCCAGCAATTTTCAGCCTAATCTGTTCAGAACCTCCTGAATCACAAAAAAGGTTTTTGTTTGATCTAAACAGGCATTAGGAAATAAATCCTACAAAATATAACCATTAAAATGGTGTGAATGGGACGTGCCGTTAGATTTGGTATCTGCTACCTGCGTGCACCTTTAATTTCTGCGTAGTCTGGATTCTCTCATCAGAAGCTCTCCATCTTCTGCTCTGATCACAAAGTCACCCTCAGAAGTCAGTTTTATTTGTAAAATGCCTCTGCAAAGAAAGTTCCAAACTGCTCTTGGTAAAAATCAGACAAAAAACCCCTCAGAAAAACAGATTGAGAACCAGTGAAGTGAGGTAGCGATGTGTAATGTTTGGGGAAGTTGGACAAATTTTTACCCGTAAGCACTTTGAAACTTTCTTTGAGGAAGTGCTCGCGAAACAGAGACATTCGTTTTCAGATACACTTCACCTGCTGGAGGCAAAAAAACGAGACGGATTGTTTCTTTTCTCTCCAGATGAAGTTGATGCACCTTCATTCAATCAACCTCCACCCGTCCATCCTTCCCAATAGTGTCGCCTCCCTCCTGGTGCGTTTAAGGTCAAAAGCGTCAGTTCAGCTTGTTGACATTCGCGTGATAAAATGCTAATTCATTGCGGCAGGACACTGCAGGGCCTCTGCTGGCCAACATGCCCCTTGTCTGTGCTGAACCCTCATTTATCAGTGAAGCCCCCCCGCCGGGCACACAGTGTCTCCAGCTCAGCTCAAATAGAGAATGTCAGAGGAGTTTAAAGAGGCGATCTCGAGCTGTTTTCCCCAAAGCCCCTAAGTGCTCTGCTGGAATGTGAAACACCAAATCCTGAAAAAAGCTCAGATGTTTCCTGTTAGTTTGTAGCTTGAATCTCCCTCCTGTCCTTTCACGAAACAAGGGAGACAAAAGTTCTCAGAGGCTAAAAAAAATACCTTCTCAATTATATTCTTACAAAACATCAATGCTCTCATTACGTTTACTGGCAACATTTTTCAACTCTAAGAAGGTAAATGCCAATTTCCTGGACACCAATGACTCAAAACTGAGTAAATAACATGAAGAAATGTCTTCAAGACTAAACAGCAACTCCCGCTGCCTGAAGCATGACTGCTACATATCTTAACAAACGGCTTTTCAAATCAATAACAGAAAACTAGTGACTCAATTGTCCAAAGTGTTTCAAATTTATCAGCACCCCTCAAGCAACAAGCGTGCTAAAAGAGAAGTTTCTGTCTGCTAATGTTGTTTTGTAATTAATGAGAGTATCAAAGCCTTCTCTTTGACTTCTTTCCCCACTACACTCCTTCAGTTGATAATTTTGAAGACAAACATTTGTTAAAATGTTGTAATACTGGTTTGGAACATGTTTGTTTTTTACTCGTCCCATTAAACCTCAATACTTACAGATATCTGGTGCACTTGTATGAGGAACCAGAAAAATGTCAAATTGAAGTTTTACAACTCAGACTCAGAGAAATTCAATTTAAACCTTTTTTTTTTTTTTTTTNTTTTTTTTTTTTTTTTAATGGAAAATATTAAATTGCTGATTCAGTCTGTAAAATATCTTCAGTTCCTCCAATTTCATGGTTCTGTTTGGAGTAGATGAGAAGTTACACAAATACAAAACAGGCAAAAATAGGTCTTGTATGAGATTATTTTAACAAATGATTGTGCAACTTCCATGCAGATTTGAACTTTCTACATTTTAATACTCATTATAAACACTAATTCCAACTTGTTTGAAACTAAAAACTAGGGATGAGCCGAGTACTCGGATAGAAAGAGTATCCGTTACAGATAATGCACTTTCAACGAGTACGAGTACCATCCAAGTAAAATATGTCACTCCTCGTACTCATTGAAGGAAAAAAATCTGACTGGATGGCACTTAACGCTGTGCCTATATCTTCCGTGATCATGGCCAGCCGCAGCCCCACACACACACACACACACAGCTCCTCCCTACACAAAGTGCAGCAGCAGCAGGTGTGTATGTATGTGGACCACGATTCACAGCCACTCTGTCCACACTAGCATAGTAGCATCTATTAGCTATAGTTTGCTATTCTCAGATTCAGCTCAACATTATTCTCAGTCCACAGCTAAACAAACACTCATTCATTTACTGTGGACATTCACACGCAAGCATACTCATACAAATGCACATTTCTACTAGCTTCTAGGCTAACTTACCAGTTAGCTAGCAATTCTTATACTGCATTAATGCAGTTTTGTGCACATTTAAATGTCGTCGCTCACCTGAAACCACAAGACACAGTACATCACGGTCAGACAACTGTAACCTGGTGCTCTACTGTCTTCACCATCAGTTCATTTAAAAAAATAAATAAATAAAACCAGAGTAATGATCTAAGCCCCGCCCATCTGAGTACAAGTACAGATGCGGATAATTTAGTCGGTTCAGTAGATACGGACAATGGTGTTCTTGCTCATCCTTACTAAAACCAAAAATAATGAGCCTTTATGCATTACTGCAACATTAATAATGATACAGTGATAAATATTGCAGAGCAGTCCCCCCCCCCCCCCCCNCCCATCGCTCCAGCTTTGTTAGTGTATTCAGTGTTTGTGTCCGAGATGCATCATTAATGCTGCAGCGAGAAAAAAAAAGAAAAATCCCTGCAGCTTTCCAAATCTAAACACAAATCAGTCAGCTTACTTGCAGCTTTGTTTGAACAAAGAGCACTTTCATTAAAAAAAAAAAAAAAAANAAAAAAAAAAAAAAAAGCAAAGTCACTGTACCAACAATTACCAGCCTCCCACCACGTCCCTGGCCATTTCATTTAGAGAGCTCCCAGGAGCTCAGAGCATTGTTTCAGCTCTGTCAGGCCACCGTGTCCAGGCTGAGCTCTGGCTCTGCTGTGAATGTACCAATAATTGGGCTTCTATCCACTTCAGCCATCGAGCCAAACGCCGGCGGCTCTCTCAGCCAGCCACCTGTGATGCATTGTAGGCCACACTCAGCTCTAATAAAAGCTAATCCTCTCTGATAAGCTCCGGCCCGGGACCCGAGTCAGCATGCATCTCCATACAGGCTGCCTTCAATGACACGGGACAGGTTCAGACATGTCGCAGGCCGACCGCCGCATGTGATACGTTCAGCGACAGGGGGCGTTTTCAGACAGGCGAATCCCGTACACGGGCTGCAATCAGTAATGAGGGACAATTTTAAACAGGTGGACCGCTGCATGTGCTGCATTCAATAACACATAACGCAGGATAACAGACAGGTGGATCTCTGCATGAGCTGCTTTCAATGACAGCAGACATTTTACACAGGTTGACCACCACCTGGGCTGCATTCAATGACAGAGGACATTTTTTTAGATGTGTTGCAGATGGACCACCATGTAGTTTGTGTTTAATAGAGGAACAGGAAATGGGACATGTTGAACTGAGAAGAAAATGAACGCACACGTACAGAGAAAGTGGGTCAGCAGAGCCGACCAAGTACTTTAAAGGGTGAAACCTTTTCTTTTTTTTTCACTCTGACAGTTTTATTAGCTCATGCTGGAGCAGCTGATGGAAAATAAGTCAGCATGTGTCAGTCTGTGTCTCATTCAAGGTGATGTTAACACCTTGGCGGTTTAATGTGTGCAGGAAACTGGCTTATTTCATGTTTGACATTGCGGATGAATGTCACCCAGTATGAAGTCTGATTTCTTCACAGCAAACATCACATTTAATAACATAACAATTTCTCGTCTTTTCTATTGAGGGACTGTCATCAAAAACTCGCGTTGTGCAGAAATATAATCAAACTCTGCAAAACTGATTTTAATATTATAGTACAGATCCCAAAGCTTCTAAAGATACCAAATATGTCAGGCTGAACTTTGGGAAAATGCACTCAAAATGACACATAATACATGCAGAATAGTTGTTAGTAATGGAACGGTGCATTGTCAAGTGTGTCTCTTCCCAAACTAGTTTATTCTTAAATGGCCCCCAAACTATCACTCCCCACCCCAGATATTTTCAAATATGGATCCAAAAACCACCTTTTTACATGTATGTCCCCTAAAACCACTTTATTATGAATTAGACCACCCACAAATCCCTAAATAATCAATTCTCATCCTCATAAAGCACCATATTAGTGCACGTCCCCCCAAACCTGTTTTAATGAGTGTGTTCTGCTAATCCACATTGTCATTTCTATCCACTGGACACAGAAAAAAAAAAAAAAAAAAANAAAAAAAAAAAAAAAAAAGAGTTGGAATCAGTCATTTCAGCTGTCTTCACCCTTAGCTGTCCTCCAGAGGATTGTGTCCCTTGTTGATGATGCGTACGCTGCTGGGAAAATCAAAGCGACTCCTCGGAGGCCGTCATACTTCCTGCAGACTGAGCCGTCCTCCTCTGGGGAGTCGCATCCCGCTGCTAAGCTCCGTAATAAAACGCTGATT
Organism: Lucifuga dentata; assembly: GCA_014773175.1. NCBI lineage: Eukaryota > Metazoa > Chordata > Actinopteri > Ophidiiformes > Bythitidae > Lucifuga > Lucifuga dentata. The sequence continues at coordinate 34,550 of VXCM01003340.1, forward strand.
GTTTGTCATGCTTGGCTCCGTGAGTTTTGATGGAAAAGAATGCAGGAATAACCACGGAGCCGTTTCCCCTGAAAATTACAAATCTGCATCGAGTGAGATGCTCTGTCTTGTTTGTTTGCCTTGTTACAGAGAAAATAAGCAGAAGAGGAAAAAGGAAGGGTATGAATAAAGAGAGAGAGAGTCAAAACTGAGAAGGAAGGAAAATAAAGTAAACAATCAGAGAGCTCTGATCTCCACCAGAACTCAAAAATCCTCTAAACTGCTTATTTTAATGAGGCAGCTCATACTGACTGGCTGATGGCGCCAATGATTTCGGGGAATATTAGGACTCTGTTGATTTATTGTGCCAACATTTAAGGTGAATCAGAGTCATGACAGCTGAATTATGGATATTTATAGGTATCATGTTACTACAGCACCTCCTATTGGCCAAACCTGATGAAATTTTGCAGGATCAAGAGGTAGGCAGTTTAGGCCAAAGCTGTAGGAAAACTTTTAAAACCTCATTTGTAAAAATAAAAAAATCTTAAAAATAATATAAAATCTGTTTTATCAGAAATAGGAGCAGCGCATGATGACAGATTTGTCTGTAACTACGGAACCATGGATGAGGAAGAAGTTTGGAAATGCCCACATGATGATACTGTCCACGTGAAAAGATAATCGCATGTTTCTCGTCTTATAATTGAACTTTTGACCAATAATCTGTCCTAAAAAATATCCTCAGTGGCATGACGCTGTGAACTGAGAGCCAAAAAGAGACACTGCTTACGTTCCAATTACAATACCGAAACTTGAAAAAGTGAGGCATGACAGAGGAAGAGTGTGGCAGATTGTGAATATGCTGTTGAGAATCTGCATGTTTACTAGACTGAGAGCCGCTTATGTCCAAAATGAATAATGGATGAAGTTGTAATCATTAATCCTGCTTACAGTTGGAGTACGGAGGCGTGGTGGGACTACTAAAGCCAGGACAGAACTCTGAAACTAGAACAAAGCAACCCAGAGATCAGAATCTGACAGAGAGGAAACCTGCCAGCCAGAGTGTGAAGTGTGCATGTAGAGACACAACACAATTTGTCTCTGAAAATTAAAGTTACAAATCACCTTGGAATGGCTGACGGGGCAGAGCGGAGGGAAGGTGAAGAGAAACTTTGCTGCTGCAGGAATCGACTGAAATCTACAAACTCAACTTCTTCGATCGCTTCTGAGATTTCTGTCCTTTATCAGTGAGTCATAATGTGAAATCAGTGAAGCTGCGATAATGAGTTTCACATCTTAATTCATTTACCGTATATACTCATGTATAAGCCGAGTTTTTATTACCAAATTTCACAAAACAAATCGGGGGGGTCAGCCTATACACGAGAAATTCAAATTTGATCCCAGAGAAAGAAATTTCCAGGGGTGGAAATACTATCATTACCACTACCCATGGAAAATAGTTAAATCATACCTTAGAATGAGATATTTCCTGACTAAACATCTGATCAGCATATTTTGCAGCGGCCAGTAAGCTCTGTTGTGATTGGTCAGTTATGGTAATCAGCTGCTGAAATAAATATGTTTACCAGTGTTAGAGCCATTTCTTGGTTAAAATAAAATATTTAATTTTGGAAAAGTGAAATCAAATAAGTTCTTATTTTTGAATATTTATATCTAATCTGATTGATTAGGTGATGATCGCCGGCTGCTTCACAGAGGAGGAGGAGTCTATTAATAGATGCTCAGCTGGAGGCTGATGAGTGTTTATGAAGAACGGGGCAGCAGTTTAGTTTCTGACCTCACGTCATGTTTTGTTATTTAGAATTTGAAAATAAATAAGTTATGAAAAGAACAAGAGCGTGATGTTATCATTCTGGTGTGAGTCAGGAAGNAATAAATAAGTTATGAAAAGAACAAGAGCGTGATGTTATCATTCTGGTGTGAGTCAGGAAGAGAAGTCCTGTTAAAGCGGTGAAGTTTTAAAATAGCTGCCACGACCGGTACGTGGATTATTTTCAGAAAATCAGAGGAATACTGACAATACCCAGAAAAACAGGTAATTTGCTAATCAATAAATTGATGGAACAACACTGGGGGGTCAGTTTATATACGAGATTCAGTTTATACTTGAGTATATATGGTAGTTTCTTCAGATGAAACAACGAGAAGCTCTTTACTTCCTGATTTAACACTAGAATGCAATAAAACTATTCTTGCCTTTCAATTTCTTCAGGTTAACATATAAACCTTTCTTAAAAAAAAAAAATCCTAGTTCTTGTATTTTATTTTTAAAACAGTTTTTTGTCTTTCTTTTTTTTTTTGGTACACGCCATCTAGGTGTATTTTCTTTCCTATAAGTTTATTTTTATTCCTATTGCTGTTTATGTCTGTATTTACTACCCTAAACCTGCTTTTGCAACTACCTGCATACAAATTACATTGCTGCTAACCATTTTCAAACACATAAACCACATTTTAGTTTTTGTGTCATTTTGCCAAATCTCCAAATCTTTTAAATTCAAATGTTCAGATGCTACACCCACCTTAAGATTCAATGTTTTGCCTGCTAACATGCATGTTAGCATGTAGAAGTATATTCCCTGGCGGAGACACACATTTTCTTTTGTGTAAATCGGTTAAATTAAGTTACTGCGAAAAAAAAAAATAGCAGCACTGTTGCTCTCTGTGATGCATTACATATGTCAAGCATGTTTCAAGTCTATACAAGTTGATTTTTAAAGTGCCCTGGCACGAACTGAAACCCAATGGCTGCCTGGAAGGTAGGAAAAACAATTCAAAAATGTACTGCTCCAGTAGTACGTTTTGGAAAATGGTTAATGTGACATGAATGCAGGTTGTATTTATGGGTTCAAACAGGGAAAAAGCCACCGGTATGATCCTTTAAAGCTGCGTGAGTAGCTGTGGATGTATGAACTTTATTTTACCTGGACGAAGGATTCAGTTGTTGCAAACCCGCCTGATCTTTCACATTATTCTGAAACACGCTGCAGAAGCTCATGAACAGATTCAGCCTTATAAATAATGAAGGCTTCTGTTTGGCGCGTGAGGTCAGGCGAGGACACGAAGCACCAAACCGTGACAACACAACACGCCGCTGCCCACCGAGTCACACGGCCACCCACCGAGTCAGCACTCAGGTTACATCCGTCACAACAGACACCTAAACACATATTTCACCTCCTCCACTTCCAACGAGTCAGGTACCCCGCCAAATAAATGTCCAGTCAGCGGGAAAACGCTCGGCCTCGCATTAACCCGCCAGTAAGTGAGTGTAAGTGAAGAATGATGTGTGTTAACTCACGGCGCACAAAAGCGATGGCAGCTCAGAAAACAAACTGCGAGTATGAGGGAACCACTTTGTACATCCTGACTTTTTAATTTAGCTGCAAAATATTCTGACATAAAATATTAATTACAGGTCCCCATAAGATATATTAGCTTTTACTCCATACATTTATCTGATGGCTTCTTTCCAAATTTTCCTCCCATGTTTCCTTCATCCTTTCCTCCCTTTTACACCTCCTTTCTTTCCTCATTTCCTCCCTTGTTTAATTCTTTTGTTTCCTTTACTTTTTCTTCTTTCTTCACCTTCCCTCATCTACCGTGCCGATTTGCCTTCCTTTTCCTCCTTTTGCTCCTTCCTTCCTTCATCTTTCTCTCCCTGTCTTTTCCTTCTTTACATCATCTTTGTTGAATTTTTGCTAAATTTTTTTCATTCTTTCCTTTCTTCAACTGATATGAAAACATGAAAACCCACGAAAGCGTGCACAGAAATTTTTCACCTTTCTCTGAAACTGAACTCGATTTGCCTTCACTATTATACTTTTATTTTGGATAAATGCGCACATATTACTATTAACTGACTTAATGGAGTTTTCCTTTTTTCCATTATGATACTGTTACAAGAAATCGGAGTCTTTCTTCCTCTGCTACTTACTGAGCAAGTTGCTGAGAACCAGAAGAAAAATACGGCTCATAGGTTATATTTTGGTGCAGCACTGCTCATAAAATGAATGGTGAGTTTTTGTGCATAAATGGACTGTAGTGAGAGATTTATTTAGGTTTGTAACAAAAACCACAGGAAGAGTTTGTATCCGAGCAGTCTGGAAAGACCAACAAGATTAGATAATGGATGACAGAATGCATTTATTGTATATGAGATGTAATATCTTTCAGCTTTTAACGAGGACAGACAAGAATAAGACACAGAATGAGAATGAAAGAAATCAGAGACATTCATGTAAAAAGACATAATGAGCTCTACACAGGGTTCAGAAAAGCTCTGACAAAATGCTAATGTGCCTGTGGAAAGGAGAACAAAACAACCTCTTAACAACCTTTCTGTCTTGTAAATCAGTGTTTAGCTCTGTTCTTCTGCGAATGACTCTGCAACATGGAAAAGCAGTAAGACATTAAAAATATTCAGGTGCAAGAGCTATATTAATGTTTGGAATCCAAATGCTAAAAGCTACACATAAAGCCACATGCCAAAAAAAACCCAAATCACGCCTGCTCAGCCTGAGATAAAGACTCAACAAGCTCTTAAAGGCAACTTAAAGGTCCGCCTCAGACCTTCTCACAAACACGGTGAAGGAGTTCTGCAGGTTTCTGAAGGACGATAAAAACGTTCATCTGATGGCACATTTATACCGTCAGGCCCAATTCTGTTATTTTGTGGGTTTTTTGTGACACATATCAACTACGCTTTGTGAGCATGTACACTGCAAAAAAAAAAAAAAAAAAAAAAAAAAAAAAAGCACATAGAATTAGATATTTTCATATTCGTTTTGAGCCACATTTACAACAATATTTATCAATTCTTTTCTATTAGTGTAGTCTATTAGAATTTATCAATTCTATTCTATTCTATTCTACTTGTTTTGGAAACAAATCTCATACTTGTCAGATCAATTAAAAAAACCCTTCGATTGTCAATATTCACTTGATAAATGTGTTTTATAGGGCTAAGTGGTGCCGACAATGAGACATTCAATTCCCACTGAGGAAGCCCACATCAAAGATGGCCGCCCTGATGAGACCGTGCGGTGTCTTTAGGTAAAACGATCCAACTAATGGCAAAAGCTAAATGTTAATTCAATAAGGAAGCCAATAAAGAGAAATATTCAATAGCGGACGGCGTGCTCCTTTCTTCTCCGTTTAAATGTTAAACACATAAAACAGACTAAAGCTCCAGCCGCACTGACAGGAAAACCCTTTCAGAATAAATCAGCAGGTGTCTACAGATGGCGCAAACGCGAAGTCCTACCACCACTACGCCAAATGCATCATATCCATTTGGTTTAGTGTTGAATCGTCAGTGTCACCTTTGCTAAAGTTCATCCTATCTGTCCCTGCAGCACTTTTGTGATTATGCTGTTTAGAGAGTGTTCGCACACCATTTTGGGAATTCTAGCTTGTGATCTCTATTTTAAACAAATCCTCAGCGGTATCATCATCCCGGTTGTGTTTCCTGTGAGGTCGGGTGCCTCTGTAAATCCTGCAGGCACTTTATCTTACAAATGCTGTTTGTATTTGTTCTGTCTGCACCGTCTTTTCTATTCACAAGTAAATAAACTCTGAACTCTGATACCTGGCCAGCTGAAATATTCATTGTTGTTGGGATTCTGAAGAGCGACGTGGTATACAGACCTGCTCCGGTTCAAAGGTGTCTACATTCAGAGAGACGTGGAGGAAAATACTGATATATCTGGCTGCTGGTGTGTGTGTGTGTGTGTGTGTGTGTGTGTGTGTGTGTGTGTCGTGCCTTTCAAGCAGCAGTATTGCAGTGCTCTGTACATACTAAATAAATCACGTGTTATTGACAGAGATCCAAACACGGCGTGGCCCACAACATGCCTCCTAACATGCAGTCAGTGTATAGGTGCTCTGCGTGCGTGTGTGTGTATGTGTATGTGTGCGTGTGTTGTGCATTTCATACAGCAGTGTTGCATTGCTCTGTACATACAAACACTAAATAAATCACGTGTTACTGACAGAGATACAAACACGACATGCCTCCTGACGTGGCCAGTGCATGCAAGTACAGGTGCTCTGCATGTGTGTGTGTGTGTGTGTGTGTGTGAGAGAGAGACAGAGAGACATACAGAGAGAGAGAGAGCTTGATGGAATAACAGAGAGAAAAGTTTGCATTGATCAATGATTGTACTTGTTTGTATGCTTGCTAAGAAGCACTGCGTTTGTTTGTTTGTGTGTGTGCGTGTGTGTGTGTGTTGCAGGGGCCCACACCGAGCCAAGGAGGGGCCAGTACACATCTCAGCGTTGTACATAATGGATGAAGCGTCTCAACGAGTAGAACAGGCTGAGCTGGACTCATTTCAAAATGCCTCGAACGCTGCTATTTATACGGAGAAGAGCTGGAAGGACTTCAGGACTGCGGAAGGGAGTGGAAGGGAGGGGGGTCGGCACGGCAACAGCACCCTACAGCACCGGAGGAGCACCCAGTTCCAANGGAAGGGAGGGGGGTCGGCACGGCAACAGCACCCTACAGCACCGGAGGAGCACCCAGTTCCAATTTCAATTCAAAACACCATGTACAATGGCCAAATGATGGATCTGACCCTGTTTTCCCTCATTATGTGTTCTGCTGATCAAACTGTTGCTGTTTATTTACAACATTTATACCAAAACCACGGAAGATACTCATTTCTGATTGGCTAGCAGGTCAAGACACCTGAAAAAAACAAACAAACAAAAAAAAAAACACTTCTCACATTAACAGTCTAAGTACTGTTCTAAATTAATCTCCAGGTATCTCAAAGTGAGTTCAGGTAACCATAGCAACAATGCAGATGTCGCATGCTACATTTTCAGCTAAAGCCACAATCATTAATTTTTCACCATGTAAATTTGACTGAAATCTAAAAACTCTAAATCTAAAGCATTTGTCATAATAATAATGTTAAATCTGATAAGTGAAAGTACAGGCCCTTTAACTTTGTTTACAAATATCACTGATGTAAACAACAACATTTCATAGAATCAGAAAATGTAAATAATTTACATTTGGTTGGTTAGTGTTTGTGCCTATATTGAAAGATTTGGAGCTTTAAATTCTGTGGTTTAATTTTTGACACTGGGGCAGAACTTTAGTTTATATTTAGATTTTTGTTTGTTTGTTTGTTTGTTTTTGTGGTTTATGCTCAGAGATTGCTGCTTTAACCCCCTGGCATCTTAAGTTATTTTTACATTTTTATAAACTGTCTAATTCAATGAAAAGAAAAATTACAAACTCTAATTTAAGTTAAGATAAGTTAAGATAAGATAAGATAAGATAAGATAAGATAAACCTTTATTTATCCCGAGGGAAATTATTGTGCCAAGGTTGCTCAGTAGTACAAGTGCAATAAAATAATAAAGTGAAGTACTGCAAATGCAAAAATTACAAATTAAACTTACAAAAAAAATATATACTATACTAAAAAAACTAAAACTGCTAGAACTAAAACTACTGTATATACAACATATACAAATATACGGATACACAAAGATGAGGTAAGCAAAGGTGCATATCTGAATATAATGTACAGTGTCTAAATTATTGCACAGTAGAGCTGGGCGATGTGGCCTAAAACTAAAATCTCAATTTTTTTCACACTGATGGCCGATTTTCAATTTTAATAGATATTTCTTTTTTTTTTTTTTTTTTTTTTTNGGGGGGGGGGTCTCTAAAAAAAAATAAATAAAAATCCTAATTTGCTTTTCACTGCGCTTTGACTGCAGATCTGCACCTCGCAGCGCTGCATTGCTGCCACTCTGCTGCATGTTTCTGTCACAGCTGCTAAAATAGTTTTCAGGGCTGCTACTTTTAGTAGCTGCAGTNTCTGCTGCATGTTTCTGTCACAGCTGCTAAAATAGTTTTCAGGGCTGCTACTTTTAGTAGCTGCAGTACCTACAAATTTTCCACGCCGTGAAGCGTGGAGCAAACAGATCTGTAAAGGTTGTAGGAGCTCCACCGCCATGAAGCGCAAAACCGAACAACTTCCAAATAATGAAGTGACGTTACCTTGTTTTTTTTTGTTTTTTTTAGAAACGAGCTCATCATCAGTGGAAGTGTGTTGGCATTTTGCTAGCATGTCTGACCTGTGAAAGCTTCATGGGCGTGACATCAGCGAACGTGATGCTCAGCTGATTGGTAAGGTTAGTAACTGCTCCATGTCCGCTGCAGGCAGACCCTCATGGACACATGAAAGTATAAACAGGGCTTGTAGGTTTAACGCACACAAAACAGGAACGGGCTTGATTGATGGAGAGCGACCCGCTGCTGCATTTTCCCCGTTAAAAATAGTTAGATAGGAGTTGGTTTTTGTTTTGTTTTGTTTTTTAAATCTTGATTTTCTGATTCAGCCATTTTACATATCGTGCCAAAACTTAAAATCTAATTAATCAATTAAATTGATTTATCGCCCAGTCCTATTGCACAGTAGTGTAAGTAAGTTATTGCACAAATTATCGTAAATTATTGCACATTACAGATAAGTACACAGTATAATGAAGAACATATGGTAAAAAAAAAATATGAATGAAATAAGTGAGGAAGTGAGTAACAGCCGTATGTATGACAGACCATGTTTCAAATGATCATTGACTTTTTGGGTCTTTTTTCTTAAAATCCAAGAATTCAAAGAGTTGAAATAGAAATTGTTTGTTAGTTTTAAATAAAGTATAATAGGTTGGTCAAGGAGGGCCGGTAAAGGTCACACACACACACACACACACATTCACCTACGCACTATATACAGTATTATCTGTCTGTTGCTAGANAAAAAAAAAAAAAAAAAAGAATTCAAAGAGTAGCGTTTGACATTGGTCCATGTTATCAAGACATTTCATTTTGTCTTCCAGATCTCATCCATTCAAAACATCTTGATTTGAAGCAGCAGATTTTCATCAGGATCTACTGGTCCAAAAAAAAAACAAAAAAAAAAAAAAAAGNAAAAAAAAAAAAAAAAAGGTGCTTTCAGGGTCATCGGTACATGTTCAAAGACTCTACAGGACCTTTTCCATCCTGTTTGACATTTCAAAGCCTCAACAGCTCTGCGATCACAGCATCAATCAAAATGAGACATCCTTCTATGAACACATCAGACTCCAAACAAATATAAAAATAATAAAGGCAGATAATCAGCATGCAAATGGACTGGCAGCACGCTAATTTTGGATCCCAGAGGCTCGTCAGTGACAGCCGCCGAGAATCCATCAAACCCTCACGTCTTTAATTTCACATCAGACTGCAAAATCACAGAGCTATTTAGATTTGGTAACAGCTCTGATTAGAGGGAAAGAAAAACATAAAAATTAATTTATGACAGAAGCACAACAACACACAATCACTTATTCAGTCTGTGTGCATGCAGGAACTTGAGAATCCCACTTCCACTCAAAAACTTACATGTTTACTTTTAATCCTGACGCTTTTGCGGTTCTGAGGAGACCTGCTGTGTTTTGTGGTTCTTTATGATGATTTTTTGGTGGTTTTTGGTTTTTTCTGTATTATACTTTATGATACTTCGGGTTGTGGGTGCTTGTGAATGACCTTTAGGTACTGTAGGAGTTGACTGCACATAATTTTTAGCATTTTTGTGGTATATTTAAAGTACTTTGTGGTACTTTCTAGTTTGCGGTACACTGTTATGGTTAAGAGTTCAATATAGTATTTCATTGTATTCTGTGGTATGAATTATGTTATTTTGAATTATTTTGTAATGTGGTATGGCTTATAGTATTTAGTAATATGTTCTGGTGTTTTGTAGTATTTGATGTGGTATTTTGTGGCATTTGGTGGATGGTACTTCGTGGTACTCTGCAGTACAGTATTATGGTTTACAATATTCTGTGGTGCTGTGATATACTGTAGTTTATACTACATGATAATATTTCGTGATAAAGCATTTTGACATAATTTGTAGCATTTGTGATCATGATTACTGTACATTAATAGTATGAAGTACAGGCAATCCCCGGGTTACAAACAAGTTCTGTTCCGATGGCTGTCTTTAAGTCAGATTTGTACTAAGTCGGAACAGTTACATAAGGTGCGTATCTACTGTATCATATATATTTTACCTTTCTATGCATAAGAAACACTTCCAGATATAATAAAACATCTTAAACATAATAATACAGCTGAACCACTGACGACATGCAATGTTCTGATGTGCGTCATAAAGTAGTGCGCCGGTTCGTTATTATGAATCATTGTATGTATCTCAAATTTTTAATTTAATAGGCTTTATGGCGATCGGTTCATAAGTACGGATTGTTCGTAAATCGGACATTCGTAAGTCGGGGACTGCTTGTATTTAAGTTGAAATGAAAGTATGAAACAACTAAAAAGGAAAGTAGAAAACTGAGCAAAATGGGAATACTTCAGCACCATGTAAGTGTATCTGAGTACAGGCTGAGTGAATGTAGTTACTTTCTGTGTCTGCTAAGAGCTCTTTAGAACAACTCTGGGAACCTCGTCTGAGGCTTGTCAAAAGACATTCTGAGAAACAAAGGAAATCGTGATGTGAAGCAGAAGTAGACGAGGCAGCTTGTGGCAGGAAGAAGAGGAAGTAAGGAGGACTTTTCCTTTAAAGATGCTGTGAGTGGACGAGTCTGTTCTGTTTCCTGTTTTACTGGTTAGATTGAATTTGGAATAAAACTCCTGTTTCCTGATAAAGTTTGGACTTCATCACTGATCCACAAGCTGTGCTGATGCTAACTTTGGCTGCAACTATTCAACTTTACTTTCAACAACTAAGTAAGTCCAGTTTAGAGGTCTTTAGTGGTTTATTTTTCATCTGAAAAGATTTTTTTTTAAAATCCCCTCCAAAATATGAAAATATGACTATTTTTACTCGAGTTAAGGATTTGAGTTCTACTTCCAGCACAGGTGGATGGAAAAAGCAACGACAGGGGGAGATGTGTGGTAATTTAGCAGAGAGTTATGTACTGTGTGTACAGAGAAAGTGTGGGAGCTGCTGTTTGCTTCTGTCTTCCATTTTTTATTTCCTTATTCTGGGAAAACAAGCTGCAACAAGAAGCCCATTACAGTTTCATTCCCCTGCAACATCTCTGAACTGTGACATCCATAAACCAAGAGTTCAGAGCGGAGGAGAAGGAAGGGGGTGAGCCAGGATGAGAAATTAATTATTTGGTGGAGGAGTCATGGTTCATTTGGCGCAGAGAAGGGTGTACAGGGAGCCAACAGAGCGCCGGTGTTCATCATAAAGCAACGGTGGAAGGACACAGAGGAATCATTTCATAACAAGTCGTGCAGCTGCGTTCGGCTCATTCAGCCTTGAACATCGGTTTCATTTTAAGTCTGACTCGTAATCTCCCCACCTTCAAATTATTTAAATCCTCTTGGTTTCTCATTCACAAGGTGTTGGTGCTGCCTGCCACCCAGAGTTGTCCTCTACCTGAAATAATTAGGACTGTTTTCAATCGAAGGTGTGCAGAAGGTGAGAGAGGTACAAAAAAATTTAAAATACAGTTCTGATTTTGAAAGAAATTATGCCGGACGAGCAGCTAACTTATATACTTCCACAGTAGATTCTAATTAACGTGCAGTGGCTTCCAGTAGTGTTTTCCATAAAGACGGGAAATCAAACGTGAGCTGGCATGCAAAATTATTCATTACACACCTTCAGCTACAACTGTGAAATGGTTTTGGTGTGCAGATTGAAGTGAAAGTTCGGCCTGCAGGTAAGTCAACAGAAACTCAAATGCAAACATGAGTCAAGCAGCATCTGAAGTCTGTCCAGGAGGAAAACACAGCAATTATAATTGCAGGACATTCTGTCTGCTGATAAAAGAATTTCTACAGACATTTACTCTGCAGGTCTTAAGGCCCACTTCCAGTTTTTGCCAAATTCTTGACATCATCCTTTTTTAAGTGGCTCATATCCAATATTTTAAACGGTTTGGACCTGAACCTGTATGTGCAAATAATGGTTTAGCTTCCATGATACAGGTAAACAAAAACACGAATGAGAAAGGATTTTTTTGTGACTGTATCTTATGATTTAGGTGAAAATAGCGAAGTTGATCACTGTTTTCTAGTAAACAGTCTATTTTTCTTTCTCTTGAAGCTAACACAGCGTGCACATGTGTGTGTTTTCATTATACAAAGGCTTTTAACAGCAGGTTGACCTTTGCTGTTCACCTGAGTCTAGAAAAGCACAAATTAAGTCGACCAGTAAGTTGCTGTTATGAGTTTGCCAATTAACACACAAACAGTTGAAGATTCAGTGTAATTTTTCATGCTATTCTGCAGTTAATTTGGAATGCAAATGTCACCACATAGCATAGAAAATGACAGATGTTCTCACTCTGAGGAATGAAGGAAGAGCATTTTTAAAAAAAGTGTTTGAGCATGTTGGTTCCTTATGTTAGCAACAAGTATAAAACTCATAAAAACTGAGCTTAATTTTTAACTCTTGAGAAAAAATACAAGGTAAAAACTGATCCACAAAAAAAAAAAAAAAAAAANTTTTTTTTTTTTTTTTTTTCAGACTTTCTATTATTGGAAGCACATTCTGATCTGCTCTCTCCACTAAAGGATCCTGTTTTGCTGTGAACTGTGCTGAACTATGTCCTCTTAGCAGAACACAATGTTTAGAGGTCTGGAGATTTAAAAAAAACAAAACAAAACAAAACATGTGGGATTAATAAATAAACCTTATAAATATATTTTCAGTGGTTTTGTTTAGTCTGGTGGTAATAGAATTTCTCATCCTACAGGGGAAATAAGTGGCAAAATTAGGCTCTGTTTGTTAAATTTATCTGGCAGGAAGCCAGTCTTGACTTTGAGGATTGTTAGTGATATTAAAAATCTACCTGGTGGGTAAAACGATGAATTATCCAGCCACTGTGAACAAAAAACAAAAAAAAAAAAAAANAAAAAAAAAAAAAAGAAAAGAAAAAAGACAGATGTCTGTCAGTTATTTAAAGTAAAATGTGCTCTTCTGTGGAGTTGTGATAACATGCATCCAAGTCTTCACATGGACTCCCTCCATCTCTGCAGTATTTTTCATCAGACTGGCCGACGGACTCGTCAGGTGATCAGCAATGGTCTCCTGATAAAAGCCCAGCATGCTTTCAGGCCTGATTGTCCCCTATTGATTTGTGTTGGAGAGCTTTAAATGAAATGCCACTGGAGCCGAACTGTTCGCTCTCCTGAGCGGCGGGCTACCTGTGCCGCTGTCGCTCAGCGCTGTCCGGCCAACGAANGTTCGCTCTCCTGAGCGGCGGGCTACCTGTGCCGCTGTCGCTCAGCGCTGTCCGGCCAACGAAACCCAATGAACTGCCAGCACAAAAACAATGCCGAGGGCAATTAAGAGACGCTGATACACCAAAGCTTCAGACACCAATAACTCCCGTCTTCATCGGCTTTTCTCCTTCAATCCATTCCTCTGTCACTTCTCTCAGTCCATTCACTCGGACCTCTTATTCTCCTCATATCCTGCCTTGGAGCCTTTCTTAATTAAGTATCTAACAATCATCTCTGGGGTTTTTCAGGGGAGTTCTAGGCCTCAAAACTGTATCCCACCTTGTACAATTTTTCCCAGCTATCTCTGAAAAACTTCCTGCAGGAAACCATCCTGCATTTTGAGTTGATTTCAATGTCCTACGGTCATTTTAATCTGGTCTGGATCAACTTCCAGCATTTACAAAGAAACAAAGACGACAAAAATGATTACCAGCATTATGGTTTCTACACAACATCTTGTTCACGTCTAGAAGTAACTGGAGTTTCACGATATCTGTCTGACATTCATCTCAGTCTTCTAGTTAGTAAGACGTCTTGGAGGTTTGAGGTGCAATTATTAGACTGGAGTGAAGATGTTTCGCCATCCATCCAATGACGAACTGCTTGACTGGAAGGACAAGTGGGTGAAGATTGAGATGAAGTGGAAAACGGCTTCATGAAAATATTCCAGCCCAGTGAATGAACATAAACCTCACAGACAAGCTCCATGGTGGTTTTATTTATCATGATACTGACTTTGTCCAGGTATGTTCGACATATAACCTGTAACCTGAGAGTCCAGCCAGTGCTGCTGCCACATGGAGTGTCCCTGAACTCACCGTGTAAAATATTTTACCGTTATCACATTGATGACTGAGTGCACAGGCAGAATGTAATTACTGACCTCACTTGTTAATACTGTTGCTAAAGCCTCCGCAGAGACAAATTAAGAGAAAGCACCTTCCATTTTACTTGCATTATTTCTTCCCTGTATTTAGCCTTCTTCTTCTTTTTTTAATCTAATGACAGAACCATTGAAATCGATGGAGATTAAATGGTGCCACTGGCTAAGCGGACCATCGGGAGGCCAATGAGTTCACCGGCTCTGTAGCAGTGCAACAGCTGGACCGTTGCCACAGCATCGCGATATGTCAGCCAGAGTCTGATTTAGAGATTTCCAATGCGCCAGAAACACGTCGAGCTATACTGAGTCTGTTACAGCCACAGTTCAGAATCAGCAGCCTGCAATTTTCCCACTGCAAACTGAGGTGTGTGTGTGTGTTAAGTGCAAAAAGTGAGGATGGACATAAAATCCAGCTACAGATTAATATGATACCTGAAAGGGTAACTTTTAGTATTTGAATATAACTTGACAGTGACATTCATGCTTATGTGGTTCTCAGTCTTCAATGCAGTGTTTGCTCATAAGAAATCTGGTTATAATCTAATACTGTAAGCAGCAATCACCCCATTGTTGTTCCATTCTGTATTTACACCAACTAAATGGATCGCCATGATTGGCTGGCCCTCGTTCCCAAAAGAGTCCCATGACTGGCCGAGTCAGGGAGACGCAGGGATGTTGGTTGCTGTTAGCAAACACACTAATGAAGAAAACTACCATACTGAGTCAATATATTGCATGAAGGATCATGTACGCTAACAGCAAGAGAGTGGAGCACATAGAGGCAAATTCTACTGGAGCATAAAGCAAGTTTCCAACAACTGGAGCAAATCTGAAGCAGTACTGACAAGTCCCAGAAGCACCAAAGCCTGTTTCTATAGCATTATTTCATGACTCAGAACATATGTTCTATTAGCTTTTCAAGTGAGGTACACTTTTCGAACCCTGCACACACAATATCTTAAAATATTTTGGTAGTGACAACCTGTATAGTTTTAAGTATTTGAACAAATGTGTGATTAATTTTTCAATAGAAAACAATACGAGGTTAGTAAAATGAATGCTAACAAACACTTGAAGTGCAACAAGTTTGTCATACAACTAGAAAAGTTAAAATATGTCGCTGCACTTTTTTCATACTCTTCCAGCTCTTATAATAGGAGGCTTAAAAGACCAACCAAGCCTTCGTTGCCTCTTAAAAGCCTGACAACTATGTCCAACATGAAAGTTGACTGTGTACATTTAACGTTTCTTCTGCCTCCTTTGGTTTATCCACTCTCTAAAAGTACTGAACAAAACCAAAGCATAGTTTAAGTCAATAGAAATTAGGAACAGCAGCCAAAGTGACATTCAAAGTCCACCAACTTCAGCAGAGGGCTGGCGGTGCCACTCCAGAGCTGATGCCAGACCAATTACAGCTGCAGAGCAGAGTGTTTGCCCCGGGTTGGGGGGTTACTTTGGTTTTAATTACACAGGAAACTGATCCTGAACATCCCTTAAGAGAGTGGTGGTGGTGTCAGAGAGTCGGAGCTTCGCTGGCCCAGGAGCAGCACTTCATAGACCAAAATAGAAGAGGAGGAGGGAGCCAAGGAGTTGCTGATTCTCCATTTTGCCTTAATGGGTAAAGATGTCACCGAGGACACATTATACATTTGTTTTATCTACTTAACCTTTATTTAACTGGCTCATCCTACTGATATTAATGAGTTGTTCAAGAGAGGCCAAGAGAGCAGCATGAAGATGTGCATTGCAGCTGTAGACAAACAATAAAGAAGGATGAACAAAAGCCGTATGACACTGTATGTCTCATATTCTGAGACTGCCTTTTTTTAGTTTAAGAGTTTTAGTCTGGTATCATGTTGTCAACACAATTTCACATGGACTGACAGATAACACATTCGCCTGTTATTAACATTACACAGAAACCAACCTTCCCCCATTCCTTCTACCTGCTCCGACTATTCCAAAGTTTTTATTTGTCAGGAGAAATGTCTTCTTACATTTCCCGTAATAACAAATAGAGTGCCACCTGCTACTTCTCCATCTTACAAACCCCTCCAATCTCAGAGACCAATCATGTTTGGATGCTGTCTCCATAGCGACCATCAGGTCCATTCCACTCTGACCGTTTATCTTCTGAATCACCTAACCTTCATTCCTTAAACGTTTTTTTTTTTTAAGCTCCAGTCCCCCGCCCGAGCCAATCCCAGCACTCAGGTGACATTAGCGCTAAGCCTCCTTCTTAATGCCTCAAAGACGCTGGAATCAAAAGTACAGCAGCCATCAAGGAGCTGCTGCGACCTTCAAACTCTTTAGTGAGCAGGAAAAACAAGGCTTTCACTTTACTGGAAGACATGATTCAACAACATATGTAATCCATATTAAAGGTTATACTACAGAAGAAGCTGTATAGAAGCAGCATGTGTTGAAGGTGATCAGACAAATAACCACCATAACAATCTCAAACACATTTAACCACATATATGTGCATGCATACATGTCAATAATGACAGAAGCCCACTGTAATGTCTTCAAATTGGTTAGCATGTTTTTTACCAACAGCCAATAAACCCAAAGCTATTCAATTTACAGTGATATGAAATAGACAAAACAGGTAAATCTTCAGAACTGAGAAAGTAGAACTACCAAATGTTGTGTAATTTCACATCATAATTCTTCCTATATTCATACACGATTCCTGCTACATGGATCCTGTGTTTCATTTGAAGCATTGGTTGTGCCCATCCTTGCATGTTGCTACACCTAAACTAAAAATCACGGGGCAATAATGTAAAATTTTGTCAAATATCGTCAGCCATGTGATGAAAGTGACAACCAGAAAGAGGTCTGAAAGTTTCAAGGAGAAGCTGATCAAGCATGTCAGGATTTGTGTAATGACCTCATGTACCCTCCATAGTGGATACAGTGTTCTATCCTCCAGATTGATGTAAAATACGAGCAACACAAGCATAAGTGTAGCTAGCGTCGAGGAAAATCCTGGCCTTACTGAATATTGTTCTAAAATGAAAACGTGTAAATAAACCCAATATTGTATAGTTTATGGTACTAGCATACAATATGGGAAAATGCTGGATATAGTCACATTTTAATTACTCTCCTTCTACGTGTTTTTTCAGACAGTTCTGAAAGGCAGGTAGGGAAGAGACATTCCAAATATCAGACCACAGCAACACAACGATGAATAATTCGAATTGCACCTATTGAAATTTTTAATTAGCCTTTTCTGGAACAAGCTTTCCCACTGAGAGTCAACTGGGAAACCTTTGTACAGGACAGATGGCTGCAGGAAATTACTGCTTTCAGTTTAGGACTTCTTTTTTTTCCTTCCTTCATTTAGCCCTGTATGCAGAAATCATTAATAAAAAAAATGAATAAAGTCTGTCTCTGTTTTTACTGGTATTTTCTTAAGACTCAACATAGTTTTCATTCATTTGGAAAAAAGTTGTTCAGTCAGACCAGCTGTCGCTCTGCATTTGGGAAAGGCCAAGAGTAACATTATTGTCTAGCTACAGAAAGCTGAGTCATGTTGAGTCATCTCTTTCTCTGACTTTAATCTTTTTTTTTTTCAAATATTCAAAAACACAAACACCCATAAACATCATAAGCACAAGTAACAACTCTGTGAACAGCTGTGAGAGTATTTTTGCATCATTTCCCCTCATACAGTCTAATTTAATTGCCATAAAACTGACAGATGCATGTTTTAACATCTTACAGTTGTTTAGCTCCTGAGTTAATAGCTTTTACTGTTTGTACTTTATGTTGAGCTTTGATTTTTTCCTTTTTGCTCCTTGTCATCTTCTTACTAAACAAACCAGGTTTCACAACTGGCTTCATTTACATGAATTAAGATGCTGCTGTCCTTTATTTGCATTTAGTTGGAGGAAGTCCATTCTGCTCCAGCGGTCAGAGGTCTGGTACATCCAGAAACCCAACACTCATCAGTTTGTTCAACTTTGCATTTTGGCTAAAAATCTACTTTGATAATAGCAAAAGTTAAAAACTATAAACAAGTTAAACATGCACTTTTACCCACTAAGCTGAAGAAGACAAATACTAGTACTGTACAGTAAATCTTGAACTTCTCATTGTATTAGAAAAAAATACTTAATTGTGATTATGTACAAATTTTTCTATGGTTTATATTATTCTTAGGGTTTTTTTTAACTTGGATTTTTCTCCTTCCAGCCAGGCAGGCATTAGTTTCAACATTACACGACACTATTCACTTGAAGAGACTTGAAACTTGCTTGCATCATAATGAACACCTTTATCGTGTTTGTCAAAGTGCGCTGTTGTCATATACGTATATGGTTTTCTTTGTTGGTGCATTCAAAGACACAAGCACTGATAGGAAGTTTCTGAAAGCATTGCAGTAATGATGCCATCATTTATCCATCCATCCGTCCATCCATTCATCCCTGCTTCTCTGGGTCCAGGTTGCAGAGGTAATAGGCTAAGAAAAGTAGCCTGTATGTCCAGAGGTGTGGGCTGGAATACAGATTGACTAGTAAATTGAGAGGTCAACAGTTAAATTAAATTTGCCTTCAGACTCAGCTCTCTCTTCATCATGATCATCCTCACACTCCATCCTCTCCTCATTTGTGAACAAGACCACAAGATACTTGAACTCCTTCACTGTATCCAGTTACACACAGAATTTTCTCTGAGGTCCAACTTGTCAAGGTGCAAGTAATTGCAAATAAGACATCGTTAGCTCTGATATTCCCTGAGTATTTTATGCATTTATGGCCAGTTATCAAAGTGTCAAGTATTTCAGTCAA
The DNA here is from genome assembly GCA_014773175.1 of Lucifuga dentata. Classification (NCBI taxonomy): domain Eukaryota; kingdom Metazoa; phylum Chordata; class Actinopteri; order Ophidiiformes; family Bythitidae; genus Lucifuga; species Lucifuga dentata. Next base: position 53,517 of record VXCM01003340.1, read on the forward strand.
CCTAGCAAAAACTTCTTGTTTCCATTTACTGTAGATTTAATTAAACAGAATCTCTGAGGCACAGAAGATATTTTCTTCCTCAAATGTGCAGATTTAATAAAACTTCATAGTTTAGATTTTTTTTTTTTTTTAAACGGTTGAGGTGACATGTTTGTCTAGGTTGAGAGTTCACATATTTTATGTTCAAAGTATCAAACTCAGACTAGCAGTTAGTGTGAACAAACCAGCTAATAAAGCACTTATGGAAGAATATAGGCTCAAATTATGTTACCGCCAGGTACAACAATACTTCATAAACATGACAAAGACCACTGTCAGCATCTAAACCTGAACACCGATGCTGTGACTAAAAGAACATAAAGGAGAATGTAAACCAATCACCATCATGTCTCAGAGCCGTAAAGCAAATGGACAAACAATACAGCCGGGTTAGCTGACTTCATGCATCGACCAGGTCCACTTTATAATTATCAAACCATCGAGGCTGCGAGTCTCACACAGCTTGTTAGGAGTCAATGGCGACAGGTTCTCCATCTCGCTCATGGGCTGCAGAGAATAAATCAAAGGTAATCCATCACACGGACCCTTACCGTGACACAAGCGGTGTACAAATCAATATCGATGTGTTTTGATTTATACACCTACAGTCCAGGTGAAATATCTATTGTGATGCCCATATCATAGCGATTGATAATGATTTCAGAGAGTGACCTGCTGTGAGGCACTGATGAGCACAAACCGTCATGATGGCAAAGATCACTGTTATCTGTTCGTTAAATACAGAGCTCCAGCTGGCAAAATTGGTATTTTGATGAAAAAAAAAAAATGCACCATTTAGAGGGTTTTGCTTCAATTTTCCATGAATCCTTCTGAGGTNGAAAAAAAAAAAATGCACCATTTAGAGGGTTTTGCTTCAATTTTCCATGAATCCTTCTGAGGTCAATGTTCTACAGAAACAGTGACAAAGCTTGTCAAAAACCCAAAACGGAGTTGGTGGATTCCCAAATTTTTTTCTTAGATTTTGATACACACAGAGATTAAAGTTCTGTGGTAAAAAAAAAAAAAAAAAAAAAAAAAAAAAAANAAAAAAAAAAAACCAGTTTGAAGGCTGATTAGGTAATCCATTAAAGGCTCAACTTCTAGACTGACTAAAAACACTAAAAAACACTCCATCTCGTTTGTATTTCTGTACTATCAAAGACTTTAAAGCTTTACAAGATACAAGAATTTCAGCATAAAGCAGCCAAAGGGGATTTTCTCCCCTGCAGAAGAACAAATGAAATTGAGCTCCAATCATGTGTGAAAACAGCTGAACATCCCAAAGTTTACAGCAAGGAGGTACAATGAGTTGATACAAATGCAGAAGCACACAAAAGTGATGCATTTAATCATATTATGGCTGAACTAATAGTGTTTAAATGTATGAAAATCTGAAGTTAGCAAACTCAGACATCACATTGTGCTTTGCTGTGGATGGGTTTGTGAACTTGGAGTTGTGGCTTCTTTGCTATCAAAGTGTTTGTCTTTGCAGCGCTTTACAGAAGAAACCAAAGCTTCTGTCTGTTTGCTGTTTGTGAGAGAATGTAGATAGAAAGTCGTTATCGTAGCTGCTGCAGACTGAAGCTGGTACGATGTTGGTTTGTTCGCAGACTGTGAGCAGTGGGTCTGTGGCTGCTGGCTGGTTGGAGCCTCAGTGGGTTCATCAAAACTTTGAACATTAAGCAATGGGAAAATGTATTACATCGGCAGATCCATTAATTAATTAAACACATGAAGATGCACTGCCATTTATTAACTGATTTAATTCTGTTTAGGTCTACAGTACACCTCCATTAGATTTGTAAATTAATCATAATTGATGGACAGTTGTAGTACAATTGAAACGTGCCATCCTTGAAAACAGAGTATTTTCTTATGTAGGAGTCAGAAGCAAAATATTACAAAAATTACAAAACAAGAGAAACAAATCAAAGCAAGTTTGGCTACCTTGTATGATTTGTTTTGTACTAAATGTTTGGAACGCAGAAAATGTATGTTTAAACAGCAACAAGAAGTAACTATAAAGATACCAATATAAATACAGAACCAAGAGAAACAGTAAAATCCACAGAATCTGCCTTTAGTTTAGACATGGAGTTTATTCTTTGAAAGGTGCCTCAAGCGTCAATTTGCAGATTCAGGATTTACATATTTTTCTGATAACAACTTAAAGCTGAAAATAATTGGAACAAAAACAGAGGGGGGAAAAAAGTGACTGACAGTGAGGTGAAAAGACAGAAAAAAAGAGACAAACATCCCAAAGAAAAGAAAAGGAGCTGGAAAAGGCAAGATAAGTCAAGCTGCCAGGAGAAAGAAAAGAGCATGTCAGAGGAACTTTGACGTCAGTACGGAAGATCGAAACGATTGAGAAGAAAAACTACAACACAAAGACAACACGAAGAGCAGCAGAGCAGGATGGATGAATAGTGGTATGGAGGATGGAAAGAAAAGACTGAGAAAAAAAAAAAAAGAGGACCCCCATTAGACAGAGAGACGTAAATGATGGCAGAACTGGAAAGAGTGTTTTCAGCATTTTCCAAAGATGGAAATAAAAGAACAGAAAAAAAGAACAGAGCATTGAAAGATGCGATGAGAAACAAAAAGCTTAAATGCAAGCATCAACATCTCTCTCTCTCTCTTTCTCTCTAACTGCTGCTAAACCTCTCTCGCCCTTTTTCTACCCAAAATTCCCATCTCCTCTTGATGAGAGCTATTCTTTTTTTTCCTCTCTATCCTTCCCTTTCTTTCTGTCTTGCTCAGCAGGGCACAAGTATGAAAACCCTTTGGTCTGATGGCGGCTGATGCTGGATTGATTTTCAGATGAGAGAGAGAGAGAAATGGGTAGGCGGCTTGTAGGGGAACTAATGATTTCTGATGGCTCCCATGGTGCATTTCAGCTCCCAGGATGCATGAGGATAAATGTGATTTGTTGCTCAGTGACAATGATGTGCCACCTCGGAGAATGAGGGAAAAAATAAACATGGGTGAATTTGCATGCTTGAGCGACTTGCGTTGAGTTAAGAGCCGGGCTGACGTCCAGGCTGACAGCTCTGTTACCGCAGAAACAGGAAAGAAAATGGAGAAAGGTGTCAAGTCGGACATAGATGGTTCAGATTCCAACAGCTCTGATGCTCATCTGAAAGAGCTGAAGTAGAAACTCGAATGGGGCGACCGCCCACATTGCTGTGAGTGTATCTGGTCAAATTAATCAATTTAACAGCCACTAAAGGGAATTAATGCAAGTAAATCAGTTTTAAGTGATATTTTTTGACTGTCATGTGGAGAGGTCAATTGTTACATTAACACTCGTCTCTGCAGAGGATTTAGCTGTTTGTGTTGGGAGTTGGTAGACAAAAACCAGGGATAAAAATGAGAGAGAATACTGGACCACAGCAGGGCTAAAAGAGAGAGAGAGAGAGAGAGAGAGAGAGAGAGAGAGAGAGAGAGAG
>VXCM01003341.1:4691-41357 GCA_014773175.1 Lucifuga dentata
TGTGTGTGTGTGTGTGTGTGTGTGTGTGTTAGAGTACGAGAAGCTTTTACAGAGTGGCTGATGGAGTCCTTAAGGAAAGTTTTCTATTCACTGATGGCCAAACTTCAATTATGATGTCTCACCAGTTGAGTTGCTAATGGATTGAAATCACAAAGGAGCTGAATATTCTGATCAAACAGCTCAGATACTGTTTAATATATAATAATAGTATGACGCACTATGATGCACCACTGCATCACCATAGTAGATCAACAGCAGGAGTAAGTACACCATGTACTCTGACAACTAAAAAAAAAAAAAATCGAAGTGTTGCTTTTACATACAGTACATAAAGGCTGGTTTGCTAACAGGGAAAGAAAAATAATGGCTTTAGCATGTTTCCACAACCTATTAAAAAACAAAACAGTCATATATCATCTACTAACTTCTCATAAAATCAGTCCACACGAAATAACAGAATGACTAATTATCCACGCAAAGATTACATCAGTTGCTCCAAATGTAAAGACTGGATAATTATATGCATTTAGCATTAGCATGCTAACCAAGCAAAGCCAATGGCAGCTAGCTGGCTAAATCATACTGCACCATAGGCTGCTGATACTCATCATAAACAACATCCTCTGAATACACACATTTATATAGTTATATATCGTTGCATCACAACGTAGTGTAAATTTGAACTGAATGTCCAAGAAGTTAAAGGACCATACCACCCATTTTGCATGTTTGAGCCTAATATATTCAATTTTCATACACTTAACATTACTGACAATCATTTTCCCAAAGCATATTACTGGAACGGTGAATTAAAAATGTTTTTCCTACCTTCCAGACCTCCATTGGTTTCAGTTCATTCTGCTATTAAAATCAACTTGTTGATACTTGAAACGTTCTTGGGATAGGTAATCCATCATCACCAACAAGACGTGTATTCAGGTTTTTTTTAGAAGTTATGTAATTTTAGTGTTTAAGCTCAATAAAAAGCGTGGAGTGAATGTATGTCTCCACTGAGGAATATAGTTCCAAAAGAAGACCTGCGTTTATGAAAAATTTAAAGGACCGTGACTTCATAAGGCTGTGTAACTATTAGCAGGAGAAACATGGATTTTTAAGGTGGGTGTATCACCTGAATATTTGATTTTGAAAGATTAAGAGATTTAGCAAAATATCAGGAAAGCTGAAATACAGTTTTATCCTTTGGGAAATGATTATCAGTAACATAACGTGTATGAAAATTGAATGTATTAGGCTCAAACATGCAAAATGGGTGGTATGGTACCCATCCAGGTACAGACACAGATAATTTAGTTGGTTGAACGGACACAGATAGGGATAATGGTGTACTCACTCATCACTATAACTGGCGCAACTGGCAAGTGCATTTGCGGTATAAACCTGTTCCTGAGGGAGAGTTAAGATGTAAGATAAGGAGCCTATAAACTGCTGTAATGTCACCAAATAACAGCAGCTACACTAACAAAATAATTGTATTTGTGATGGTTGAAATCTACCGAGGCCCATTAACGTGTCAGGTAAATGTGAGAGGTCGTGCAATCAAAGAGCATTTACCAGAGAGCCAATTGTCTCTGAATATACTGTATGTATATTCACTATTTGCTCACATTTCCACAGATTTAATTGGTTCTGAACTAACATGCATTAATGTTTCCGTTTTCCTTGTACTGTCCACTGATGCTGCTGCATTTCGATAAGTTCATGCACTTTACAAAAGCAGTGACATTTACATCTTTAATTAGTCAATTATTTGTTTTTAGATATAAAATTAACTAGTCCATAGAGGATTTCAGCACAACACGTCCATGACCCCATTCCACTTAATTACTCATTACACATAATGAGGTACTGGGTGCTGAAGATGAAGGTAAAGGAGCATTTTGAGTAACATGAGATGGAATAGAAACTCAGTGGAATTCAGAGCAGCAACGCGACGATGCTGAGCATGAAAGCAAGATTTAAAATCTCATTTCTTTGAAAACGATGCCAGGAAGGTTTTATCTTTCTGTGCTCCTGCTTTCTCTCGCCGAGATAAAGAAAATAAGGCAGTGACAATATGAGGATTACAGACAGACACAAATACTCAGTATGCAGGGTTCAATTCCCGCATTACACGCAACATTTATATTCTATTGTCTGCATGTCATTTTGTTTACATGCCAGCTTCAAAAATGCTTTGATTATAATCATATAATGTGTGTGGATCTCTTTCTCTCTTTCTGTGTGTGTGTGTGTGTGTGTGGTCATGAAACACAAGCATGCAGAGAAGTGGGACAATTGTAATGAATCAAATTGAGTGGAGACAGAAAAAGGATTGGTGAAGAAAAAGAGGCCACCATCGCAGCTGTTCACATGTACAAATGAAACCGTAAATACAAGCAGGAAATGCAAAAGAAATATGGAGTTTCTGCATTTTCAGGCCACTTATGAAGAGTCTGTCGACATTTTCTGTATGAAAAGCAATGAGACGTTTAACCATTAGCACTGTGACTTAATTGTGAGAATCTGATTAGATCCATTTCTGTCTTTCTGTATTATGATCACACGTCTCCCATTAAAGCTGTGCTTTGCAAGTGATGTGATTTACTGTAATGATTTTATTGCTTTTAAGGTTCTTATATCTAGTGAGAAATATAGTACTCATTTTAAATTGTTGTCCATTATCGTTAACACAACAGGTAAATGAGAAAACAGACTAATTTATCAGGAAATGAAAGATAAGGAAGTGAAATCTTTATAAGAGATATTAATCACAACTAGATGAGCTGTTGTGCTGTTCAGATCAGGTGATTTACTCTCTGTTAGTGATATAGAGTGACACACACACAAAAACACACACACACACATACAGATAAATCTCAAGAACCCAGAACTGTAATTTTTTTTTTTCTTTTTTGTAATTTTTATTTACATTGGGACAATGCACATTAATATACAATTAAATGTAAATATGCCAGATTTAGCCAAAGTTGACTAATNGACAATGCACATTAATATACAATTAAATGTAAATATGCCAGATTTAGCCAAAGTTGACTAATTTTCATCTGTGGTCCCATGCCTCGATGATAAAATGGCTACCTATAATATAAAATGATTAGAGAACAGGATACATTACATTAAAAAAAAAAAAAAAAAAAANAAAAAAAAAAAAAAAAAAATAGATCCAAAAGGTTTACAATAAAACACATTGGTCTCCTGGACATGGCTCTGGAGCCTATCCCAGCAGTCATAGGGCAAGAGGCGGGATTCACCCTGGACAGACTGCTAGTCTATCACAGGGCTATCACAGAGACAGACAAACACATTCACGCTGTCATTCACACCTACGGGCAGTTTAGAGTTCCCAATTCACCTGACATGCATGTCTTTGGAGGTGGGAGGAAGCCGAGCACCCGGAGAGAACCCACGCGGACACGGGGAGAACATGCAAACTCTACAGAGAACGGCCCTGCCCCGGCCGGGAATCGAACCCCGGGATATATATATACATAGGGTGAGTCCCTTGATTTATTTCAACCCTTTCAGGCTGAAAGGCAAGCAAACAATACAATCTCATGAGAAGTCAAAAGTATATGACATCAGAAAGACAAACTTTTCTTGTAGTAAGAATGACTAAGGAGGAGAGGATCTGATGGCTGACTCTTATTTTCATGTGTATGTTTTTTCCAGTTCGGTCAAACGAGGATTTTTTTTTTTTTTTTTTTTTTTTTTTTTTTTTTTTTTTTTNACACCGAGCCGCTTTGAGGAGGTGGTCTTAGTCCTGCTCCAAACCAATTCTGCAGTGGTTTGTGGTCAGAACATTATCAGTCTATTGTTCTACAGATTGAGCTAGAAGCAGAGATGTCTAGGTGTGTGTGTGTGTGTGTGTGTGTGTTTTAAACATAAAGTCAGCATTAAGTCATCAGGTGTTTGGCAAAACAAACAGATGCAATTAAAAGTTCTAACACATTAACCTTAGCTAATGTGTATAGATGAAAACGTGTTCAGGTTAGCGTGTGCTTGTATGTTCTCAGCATGTTGCTTCATTCTCCTGTTCAGCGTCTGAAGGCAGCATGTCTTCTTCACAAATATGGTTTATGGACCAAATGATACTGAGTGGGAACGTTCCAACTTTGTTCCGTGTTATTTAATTTTCCTGCCATAGTAAACTTTTTCCTGCTTTGATTTATTTTCCTGCCCCCAGACATTTCTGACCAATGAGCAGAGAGAGAGTGTTGTCACATGACTTTTGTTGCTATATTTTGGTTTGATTGTATGTTTTCCTGTCAAACATATATGTATCACTGTAACAACTTAGTCCCTGATTCAGACCAGAGCAAACGATCTACAGATCTGAAAATGTCCTCAGGCAGAAGAACAAAAGCAGACAGAAGAAAATGTCCCTTAAACATGATGCAACATCCTGAAAGTCACATTGGTTTCGTAAAGTCGCCCTGTCAAAGTGAGAGCTTGTCTCTGCACGTCTCCACCTGTAATTAAGTCTCCACTCAACACACGTCAACCATTAGGTTAAGCACCTTTTAAAGATAATTGGAAAATGCAAACGAGCAGTAATTGCACCTATTAGGCACACTTGTTGGTCCCTTTTAATTTTGGTAAATGAGTGTAGTGCTAATACCTTCATTTTGGGGTCTGCAGTCATTATGTAACAGAAGAAAGGGTCTGTAGTTACTCATGACCAAAGGTGATGGCGTCTCTGAGCTCTTCCTGTTGCACATGATGATCATTTGTCAGTGCAAACACCGCTTTTTCAAGTCACAGGAGACAGTTTAGTTTCAGATCATCACAAGAATTCTCAGCCTGACAGAAGCCCTGCAGTTGCTCCTAACAACCTGAAACAACCTGAAACATGAAAGCGTTGGGTGGAAGAAACAACACTGATCATTTTAAAGGTTAAAAGTTTGCACTGAGGTTAGTACTGAAAATAAGACCAAATTCAAAGTGTGTATCCACAGCAGGTGTTTAGGACATGTTGATGTTGGATGGAAGAAACAACACTGATCATTTTAAAGGTTAAAAGTTTGCGCTGAGGTTAGTACTGAAAATAAGACCAAATTCAAAGTGTGTATCCACAGCAGATGTTTAGGACATGTTGACGTGGACGTTCATACATGTTAGACAGACAGAGCGACTCACCCTCCTGTTAATTTGAAAGACTTCCTGCTTATCTTTATATCCCCTTCTCTTTTGTTTTTTCTGCTTTTCACTTTCACACAATGGCCATGAAGTGTAAAACACAAAGACAATGTACAAAACACTTTTACAAATCAGAAAACACTTTTACAATTTCGGAAACACTTTAACGATTGACAAAATGGAAAAGGTGGGGACAAACATTCTTGTTCATGATAGGACAGCACCCGTGTCAGTTACTTTCTTTTTCAAATAAACTATGTGGAAGTGTGTGTGTGTGTGCATGTGTATATATATATATACACATTTAAAACTCTTCTGAAGTGTTGCGCATAAGTTTTAAGCCAAGATTTAAAATATCCTCTCTATTGATGCTGCACCCACAACAATAAATGTTTTCTAAATTGTGATTATGAAATTGTGTTTTTGAAATTGTAAAAATGTTTTGAAATTGTAAAGGTGTTTTCTAAATTGTAAAAATGTTTTCTAAATTGTAAAAATGTTTTTGAAATTGCAAAGATGTTTTCTAAATTCTAAAAATGTTTTTGAAATTGTGAGTGTTTTTAAATTGTATAAATGTTTTCAAAATTATAAAAATGTATTTGAAATTGTAAAAGTGTTTTCTAAATTATACAAATATTTGCTAAATTATAAAAGTATTTTTGAAATTGTAAGTGTTTTCTAAATTATAAAAGTGTTTTCTAAATTGTAAAAATGTTTTTGAAATTGTAAAAGTGTTTTCTAAATTGTAAAAATGTTTTTGAAATTGTAAAAATGTTTTTGATATTGTAAAAATGTTTTTGAAATTGTATGTGTTTTCTAAATAGTAAAAATGTTTTCTAAATTGTAAAAATATTTGCTAAATTGTAAAAGTATTTTTGAAATTGTAAAAGTGTTTTCTAAATTGTAAACATGTTTTCTAAATTGTAAAAATGTTTTTGAAATTGTAAAAATGTTTTTGAAATTGTAAAATGTTTTTGAAATTGTAAAAGTGTTTTCTAAATTGTAAAAATGTTTTTGAAATCGTAAAAATGTTTTTGAAATTGTAAAAATGTTTTTAAATTGTAAAAATGTTTTTGAAATTGTAAAAGTGTTTTTAAAAGTGTTTTCTAAATTGTAAAAATGTTTTCTAAATTGTGTTTTCTAAATTGTGAAAGTGTTTTCTAAATTGTAAAATTGTTTTCTGATTTGTAAATGTGTTTTGTACTTTGTGTTTGTATTTTGCACTTCATGGCCACCGTACTTTCACCACTGCAGCGCTGTAATAATTCTCATTCATCCATGCAGTATCAAAGTGATATTTTCCCCCTTTGATCCATTGTGGTAACCATTATAATGGTTACCACAATGGATCAGTGTCTATTATAATGTCTGACACATCACACACTCATGCTGCATCCACTTGTGCTAAGCTAAGTGTGGCTAACACTACTGGCTTGTATGGCTGTACACAAGCAAGTCATGTGACCCACTCAGTTATTCAGCCGTAGACATTTAGAAGTTCTACAATCAAACCTTCAGATCAAGCTCGATCTTTTCCAATTTTTCGCCTGCGACCACAACGCATCAAGACACAAAGTCGTTTTCTGGTAACGTCACTCTAAACATTCAACATGGTAGATCGTCTGATGTTTTTGTGTCACAGAACTGTATGATTAAAGGGACAAAAATGATAAAGACAGTGATTATAAAGATGTGTGGAGGAGGATGGATGAAGTAAATGCCTAAAAGTGGTCGTCATGAAGCTTTAATTCATGTATAAACAATAAAATTCTCAGTTTTTCCTCCTTTTGTTAAAAGAAAATCTGGACCAGCTCATCATCACTTGATCACTACATGTTTTTCGCTGTGTGTTTTTTTGTTTTTTGAACCTATGGAAATATTTGCAAAAGCCGTGTCAGTAAATTATTTACCACAACAAAATTACCTCTGATTAATAATAATAATAATAATAATAATAATAATAATAATAATAATAACNCACAACAAAATTACCTCTGATTAATAATAATAATAATAATAATAATAATAATAATAATAATAATAACAAAAATGTCCCAAAAGATGGTGGACCAGATCAGTTTCCAGATCACGAGTAACAATCAATTAAGAGCTTGAGTCTTTAAAATCACTGTGATTATTCTGTTCCCTTTATTCAATTAATCCTTTGGGGTTTTTGAAGGAATGTCTTCTCTTATTTGTATTTGTTATATTCATAATCGCCATTCTTAGTCATTTTTAATGTTTGAAGCACTTTGTAATTAAAGGACCATACCACCCATGTTGCATGTTTGAGCCTAATATATTTTTATACATATTATGTTACTGACAATTATTTCCCAAAGGATAAAATTGTATGTCAGCTTTCCTGATATTTTGCAAAATCTCTTAATCTTTCAAAATCAAATACTGAAGCGATACACCCANGCTTTCCTGATATTTTGCAAAATCTCTTAATCTTTCAAAATCAAATACTGAAGCGATACACCCACCATAAAAATCCATGTTTCTCCTGCTAATAGTTACGCAGCCTCCTTATGAAGTCACCGTCGTTTAAATTTTTCCATAAACACAGGTCTACTTTTGGGACTTTATTCCCAGGTGGAGGCATACATTCACTCCACACTTTTTATTGTGTTTAAAAGCTAAAATTATGTAACTTTAAAAAAAAAAAAAAAAAAAAAAAAAAAAAAAAAANGCATACCAGAATGAACTGAAACCAATGCCAGTCTGGAAGGTAGGAAAAACATTTTTAATTCACTGTTCCAGTAGCATGCTTTGGGAAATGATTGTCAGTAACATTATATGTATGAAAATTGAATATATTAGGCTCAAACATGCAAAATGGATGGTATGGTCCTTTAATATTTCAAATTGTGGTCTGTAACAGCCAGTCGTTCCCCCAAAATCCACAAATTTTCTCTCGGCTCATTTGCAGATTTTCTGAAACTCTAAACAGTTGAATTAGAATCACTTTTGAAAATGGAAGTCTGAAAACGCTGATGCACAATCTCTGTCACCATGAAACTTTAATTATCAGATTAGAATGTAATTTACTTACACTGCTAAACGGGTCTGATGAGATGAGGTGCTGGAGATGCTGACAGTTCTTATTTCATCCTGTTTGATTCAACTAAATCCTCTGTGAGAGACATTAAACAAGTAATCAGCAGGGCAAAGTGAAAGGCTTTTCTCTGAGTGTTGACCTTGTGTTTATCCAATTACGCAGAGAAATGATGTTCTCTTCTCATTCAAATCACCTGAAAACTGTCAGAGAAGTGAAAGTAATCAGTCACAAGTAGCTGCATTACGCTGGACACTGATTAGCAGCGTAATTAAAACGTACAAAACACAAAATTCATAACAACTAACTTCACCTCTTTCACACTCTTTTAGTCTAATGGTTGAAAATCAGCACAAACTGAATGATTGAACATGATGTGACTTTACATAAATAGAAATAGACTTTTATTGTTATACAGTTTGTACAAGTCACTTATACTACAATTTGCATAGAAATGGAAGAGGAGAAACAGCCAAATGTCGGTGAAACGGTGGATGTAGAGTCATTGGAAAACTTTAAAGGACCATACCCATTTTGCATGATTGAGCCTACTATATTCAATTTTCATGCACACGTAAAGGTGAAGGCAAATTTATTTATATAGCACAATTCAAACACAGAGGCAATTCAAAGTGCTTTACACAAATGAAATACATTGAAAAAAACATTTAAAAGACAATACAAATAAAATAAAGCAACATTTAAAAACCAAGAATAAAATAGGATAAGGTAAAAAGAAATAAGATAAGGTAAAAGCAAATAAATCTATAGTGTGGTTACTGTGTGAAATTAATTAAACTGGCCCTAGATTGAATTGCAGTGCAAAGCTTAGTTAAAAGCAGCACTAAAAAGAAAAGTTTTGTGCCTGGGTTTGAAAGCGGTCACATTTGGAGCAGACCTGAGATCTTCTGGAAGTTTGTTCCAGAGAAACTAAATGCTGCTTCACTGTGCTTTGTTCATGTAACGTTACTGACAATCATCTCCCAAAGCATACTACTGGAATGGTGAATTAAAAATGTTTTTCCTACCTTCCAGACCTCCATTGGTTCTAGTTCATTCTGGTATGCTATTAAAATCAATTTGTTGATACTGTAAATGTTCTTGGGATAGGTAATCCATCATCACCAACAAGACGTGTATTCAGATTTTTTTATAGAAGTTTTGTAATTTTAGAGTTTAAGCTCAATAAAAAGCGTGGAGTGAATGTATGCCTCCACCGGGGAATATAGTCCCAAAAGAAGACCTGCGTTTATGGAAAAATTTAAAGGACCGTGACTTCATAAGGCTGTGTAACTATTAGCAGGAGAAACATGGATTTTTAAGGTGGGTGTATCACTTGAATATTTGATTTTGAAAGATTAAGAGATTTTGCAAAATATCAGGAAAGCTGAAACAGTTTTATCCTTTGAGAAATAATAGTCAGTAACGTAGCATGTATGAAAATTGAATATTTTAGGCTCAAACACGCAAAATGGATGGTATGGTCCTTTAAATGTTTCCCTCTTTCCAGATCGTCTCCTGAGCTTCTGTGAGTTGTAGCCGTTTTTCTGTTTCCTTTCTGTTTATTCTGAGGTCTGATCATCCTGGCTCCTGAGTTTCTGTCTGTTTGTTTGACTGTCTGACGCTTCGGTTCCTGTTCCTGTTAGCTGGGCTTTGATTCCTGTCCAGTCCTTTTGGCTGTTGTCTGATTATTTTATGTATTTATATTTATTTATAAGGTTACGACAGCCTGCGGCTGACCACTGATTTAACCTGCCATGTTTACATGCAGCATTACTGAAAAACCTGTCAGATACTTTTTACTCTCCATGTCCAGTAAAGACTTTTTACCTGTGTCCTGTTTGCTGAGTCTGATGTCTGAATCAATATAGAATCGCGTATCATAGAGGGCAATGCTGAGCTTCAGCTTTGAGCTACTTTGTCAACCACTGTCTAAGTCAGGCATGGGCAACTGGTGGCCCAGGGGCCAAATACGGCCCGCTCCTTTAATCTATCAGGCCCTTGGATGATTTCTCAATTAATAAAAATGATAATTATAAAATTGTTTTCCTTTGTTATTACCACCATCAATCAACAGAGGGCGCTCACTCACTGCTGAAGCTGTCTTATAAGACACGTTCCCGTTAGCTCCTGTGTCAGCTGTTGTTGTATATGTTGTTGCTAAGTTGGGTAAAAGAGGAAAGACGAAACGTGACCAAAAGCTAATTAAAAATATTATTTTTCCTTAGTGAACTCCAGTGCAACAAAATCAATCTATTACAGATTTTTTAAAAAACAGATTTGAAAATGTGTTGTTCAGTTAACAAAAAAAAAAAAAAAAAAAANAAAAAAAAAAAAAAAAAAAAAGACTAGACTGAATCATTCTTGTGTTTTATGAAACTTTTAAATATTAAAGTAATTACTGAGTCCACAGTAATTTTTGTTTTATTTAATGTGTGGCCCTTTGACTATGAGAAAGAAGTTTTATTGGCCCCTTTCCTCATCAAAGTTGCCAATCCCTGGTCTAAATAATGAAATTATGATAGGAAGCGTTCTCTAATGATGATGAAGATCATAGTTTAACTGTTGTTTAACTGCTGTGAAACACACTTAATGATGGTTGTACTGATCTGTGGAATATTCCAGCCTGACTGTGGTGTGAATGTGGACACTTATCAAACTGTTCATCTCCAGGGTTACAGTAAAAATTAATCACATTCTGTATTATCATGTGGGAATTAAAAATGACTGGCAGCTGATCACGCTGATGACATCATCAGCAATTGGCATCACTGAAGATGACTCTCGAGATACTAGAATGTTCTGTAAAACCATCATTCCTCACTTCTTTTGCTTGCCAGTGAGAAACGTGGAAACATTAACAGCTTCAGAACTCACCTGATAGATCCATCCTCAGCCATGAAAAACACACCTCACACATGCTGCTGCTCAGGCTGCAGGATGCTTCCCCTCACAGGCCTGCTGAGGCGGAAGAAACCCAGAAACACCCTTTCCACCTGTCATTTCCTCTACATCCAACAAAATGTGTAAAGGCTGTTACACACCAGAGGTAAATAATTCGTGCAGATATTTCACACATTAATATTTTTCAAACTCATGCCCCATTAATGGAGCCTTTCACACCAACGATGGAGTTTCACTTTACGAAAATGCAGCATTTATTTTTTCTCGATTTTTCCAACTTTTCAGCTGTGAATACAAATGCATCGGACGAATCAAAGTGTTGTTTGCTGATCAACTTTATTGAAAACATTTACTTTATTACTGAAAACATTCAACATGGCAGCTCATCTGATTGTGCACGCAATGTTTTGATGTGCGTCGCAAATTGAAACATTATGTATCTAACTTGAAGCTTTAATTTGATAGGCTTTATGGCAGTCAGTTCGTAAGTACAGATTGTTCATAAGGGAGATGTTCATAAGTCAGGGACTGCCTCTATATACATATATGTTTGTGTGTGTGTGTGTGTGTGTGTGTGTGTGTGTGTGTTTATTTTAGTTCTAACTTTTTTATTATTGGTTCTAATTTATTGATGGATCATGATTTTTTTTCTTTTTCTTTTCCCTTTTTTTGATTGGGTTGAGAGAGGTGGCTTGAGTGGTTGAGGAGGTTGAAGATGTTATATTCATACAGGCCTGTCTTTTTTTTTTTTTTTTNGACGGATTTGGATTATTATTCACAATGTGCCATTGATGCCTATATAAGAAAATCAATTAAAAAAAACAATAACTCAAAATGAATCACTTGACAGGACACGCATAGAAAATCATTGGCCAGTTTTCCCTCACACCTTTAAAAGAGATATTTGAAGGATCAGTCATTAAACAAGTGAGGAAAATCATATCTGATTTAAAGCATGTACTCCATAAAGAATATGAGGTGGAAGGTATCGCTGCCAAAATATAACTCAAATAAATTCTCTCTCTGGTGCCACTTTCAACAAAATTACTGAACAAAACTAAGGATTAATCAATATCACTAAAATAATGTGGGATTATTATCCCTCATTATGCCTATTCTACTTTCTAAAGGCTCCATGATTATTTTTATCATCATTTTATGCTCTTAGTATTATTATTATTATGATGTTAGCTGATGATGTATTAATTGTGATTGTGTCATATAACAGCCTTGGCATGATGATGTGTTTCATATTCTGTATACATTACACAACAGCAGGTATACATATGGAGATTTTATCTTGATCTCTTGTTTTTATCATCAGTACTGTGGTTTTTATCCTAGTAATGTACTATATCATGTAATGCACATCGCACTTTTTTTATGATGATGTGTGTATAACTGTACTTGAGGTTTGAATGTGTAGAATAGATGTGTGTATGGAACAGCAACTGTGATGCTTAAGCCAAATTTCTCCTTGGAGACTAATAAAGTTGACCTTCCTTGACCTTGATACACACACACACTCACTCACTCACTCACACACACACACACACACCGTCCTCTCTCTTTGACTGCGGCTTTTCACCCCACTCCCAGTGAGGTCATTCTGAGAAGCTTTAAACATGGCCACCATCTGACGAGGTCTCTGACCAAGTCAGACGTTCGGGGACAGACAGGTAGTGAATCTGAGTCTGCACCAAATTTAATCTCCTGTTCCTCCGTCCATCACCGACTTCACCCAGTTTATGAGTGAACCTTTTTACTGCTGAACAGAAACAACCAAACAGACTGAAAACATCAACGAAGGTTAAACCTGGATAAACATCCTTTTCTTTCTACAAAGATGAGGATTAAGCTTCCTTAGATGAAATCTGCAAGCAAAATGGGAATAAATAAAAAATGAAAATGATCAGTAACAGTCCGCTGCGTGCAGTAATGATTAGTCCTCTGATGACCGTGACAGGACATGATGTGGCGATTGACTGGAGCGCCTTTAGAATACATTGATCATCCGTCTTCATATCATCCTGCTTCCATCTTATACCAGCTCCACACATTATCTGTCCATAAATCACCACTAAACTACAATCGTCTGCCTGCAGATCTCATCGTTACAGAAGAGTGAGACAGAAGCCAAACTCACAGCAGCCACTCATGGGAAATAAATAAAGGATCAAGAGGTGAGATATTGACCAGTGTGTTTAGATGATGAATAACTGAGCTGATCAACATAGCAAACAGACATGAAAGGTAATTGATAAGACAAGAGGACATCTGAGGCTTCAATTAAAGAACATTCAGCAGCTGGAATATCACATAACCCGTTGGCTTTGGAAAATGCAAGTGAAGATGTTAGTGCAGCGGTGAAGAAATATGATCCAGTGATTTGACATTTACATGAGTAGCTGGCTTCACGTTCTGCGCTGAGCGTGACTGAGACGGAAGACGTGTTTTTCAGCGCTATCAGTGCAACGATGATGCAATATCACAACTCCAGAGTGCTGCAAGGTTCACAGCAAATGGCAGCGACGGAGGTGTTATACTAGAGGAGAAAAGGTGCAAATGGATAATAACTTTGCTCAGAAAACAAAACAGGCAAAAATATTACATCTGTCATGAGGCCAAGGCCTCATGACAAGAGGCCTCTTGTCATGAACAGAAAATATTATTGTATATACTCGAGTATAAGCCGAGTTTTTATTACCAAATTTCACAAAGCAAACTGGCTTATACAGGAGAAATTCAGATTTGATCCCAGAGAAGGAAATTTCTAGAGGTGTAAATACTACCATTACCACTACCCATGAAAATAGTTTAAATCATACCTTAGCATGACATATTTCCTAACTAATCATCCAGCACATTTTACCCCAGCCAGTAAGCTCTGCTGTGATTGGTCAGCTACGGTAATCAGCTGCTGAAATAAATATCATGTTTACCGGTACGTGGAGTATTTTCAGAAAATCAGAGGAATACTATGACAATACCCAGAAAAACAGGTAATTTGCTAAACAAATAAATTGATGGAACAACATCAGGGGGTCGGCTTACACATGGGGTTTTTTTTTTTAATGTAAATTTGCAGGTGAAAATCAGGGGGTCGGCTTATGCTTGAGATCAGTTTATACTCGAGTATATATGGTAATAACAATATTCACTCATCCAAGTCTTGCATGATAATACTCAAACGTCTCTGACATTTGATGGCAAAGAAGTTTGTTTCTGTGGATTTTGTGTTTTGGCAAGTTCAGCTACAATTGCATCAAGCTGAAGGGTGGAAGATGTTTTGATGGAAGAACAGAGGACAGAACAAAAAAAAAAAAAAAANAAAAAAAAAAAAAAACATATACTTTTTATATCCAGAGTGGAGACACAGCAGCTCAGAGGATTACAGGAGAATGGAGACATGAAGGAAGAAAGTAAGGGAAGAGGAAGAGTGAAGGAGAGTCTGGTCTCATTGGTAACTTCAGGAGAAAACTGAAACAAACTGATGACATCAAGTAAAGAGATAGGATGGTAATTGGATGTACACCTGTTTATTTGAATTTGTACAGAAATGGAGTATCAGCATGGATGACTTATGTTAAGCAAATTTTAAATGAACGTGGATTTTCTTATCTCTGGTTTTCACAGAAGTGTGACTAAATTAACTGGCTTAAAAAAACAACTATTNTGGATTTTCTTATCTCTGGTTTTCACAGAAGTGTGACTAAATTAACTGGCTTAAAAAAACAACTATTGAGTAGAGACAAAGATCAGTTTCTACAGAAGTTACAGCAGATGTCATCTTGTGACCTTTATGTTGAATTTAAGGAGTTTAAGTTTGAAAAGTATTTATTGCAACAAAATAGGAGGCAGAGTCGAGTGATTTGTGACTTTAGATTTGCCATTTCTAGAATTCCAAGGTTACTGGAAGATATATAGGGTTAGAAAGGAAAAACAGAACATGTAAATTATGCAATGACAACCAGGTTGATAAGATAAGATATGATAAGATAAACTTTTATTCATCCCAAGGGAAATTATTGTGCCAAAGTTACTCAGTAGTACAAGTTACATAAGATGCAATAAAAACAATAAAGTCATGTACTGCAAATGCAAAACTGCAATTTAAAGTTACAAAAAATTATATACTAAAACTAAAACTACTATACACACACACACACACACACACACACACACACACACAAATACAAATATACAGATCCATAAAGATGAGGTAAGGTAAGGTACATATCTGAGTACAATGTACAATGTCTAAATATTTGCACGTAGTGTAAGTGTATTATTACACATTACAGATAAGTCAGAATTCTGATTAAAAAGTCAGTCAGAAGCCTGAAATACAGCTTTACCAAGTCATCTAGGTCTGACATTGCAGCCAAAATGATATCATGTGACNAGCCTGAAATACAGCTTTACCAAGTCATCTAGGTCTGACATTGCAGCCAAAATGATATCATGTGACATTAATGTCAGAATTCTGATTTTAATCTAAGAATTCTGACTTTTTTCTCAGAATTCTGACTCTAATCTCAGAACTCTTCCTTTTTTTTTTCAAGTGGCCCTAATCCTCTTCCATACAGGTGAACAGCAAAGTGTTTAAGCTCTTTTTTCCAGTCCATTCCATTTATCAATACATATAATTGTGCAATAAGTTGGGTGAGCGTTCTTATGGAAGCCCAGAACTGATGTTAAATGGCATCTTGGTCTGTCTCAGACACAGCAGTAGATATCAGGATGAGCCGTCATCAAAATGCTGAACAGAGTTATAAGCATCATTTCCTGTCCTAACCTCTAATCCTTCTACACCTACAATTTATGTGAACCCTGCTCCTCCAAGGCAATGAGCAGCCATGAAACTGATTTGTCTCTCACACAGCCTAGCCTGACTACAGATATAAATGTTTGGGCTCATGGTGATTCAATTCGATGATGATTATTTAGTGAATAATTCAATGCATCAGGGAGTCTTTAATTTTCACCACGATTCAATTTGATTCAATCCAGTTCAGCACAGCGAGGCAGGAGAGAGACATGCTGAGGTTTGTGACATGAGACGGAAACACACTTTCCTTAAAGGACCATCCCACCCATTGGGATGGGTAGAAGAAAACCTGAGGAATTAAAGGACCACACCACCCATTTTGCATGTTTGAGCCTAATACAGTATATTAAATTTTCATACATGTTACATTACTGACAATCATTTCCCAAAGGATAAAACTGTATTTCAGCTTTCCTGATATTTTGCAAAATCCTCTTAATTTTTCTAAATCAAATATTCAAGTGATACACCCACCTTAAAAATCCATGTTTCTCCTGCTAATAGTTACACAGCCTTATGAAGTCATGGTCCTTTAAATTTTTCCATAAACGCAGGTCTTTTTTTGGGACTTTATTCCCTGGTGGAGGCATACATTCACTCCACGCTTTTTATTGAGCTTAAACACTAAAATTACATAACTTCTAAAAAAACCTGAATACACGTCTTGTTGGTGATGATGGATTACCTATCCCAAGAACGTTTACAGTATCAACAAGTTGATTTTAATAGCAGAATGAACTGAAACCAATGGAGGTCTGGAAGGTAGGAAAAACATTTTTAATTCACTGTTCCAGTAGTATGCTTTGGGAAATGATTGTCCGTAACATAGCACGTATGAAAATTGAATATATTAGGCTCAAACATGCAAAATGGATGGTATGGTCCTTCAATTCCTCAGCTTTTTTTCTAACAGCAGATCTGTATTTCGTTTTTCTCAGGAAGCTTTTTGGACGACACAGAGGTGCTGAGACGAGTCAGCAGCAGGACGTACCTTTCAGGAACGTGTGAGATCACTTCATGGGGAAAAAAAAAAGCCTTTAATAAAGAATATGAGAAAATACACTTCTTGCATGGTGATACGGTTGATTGATTTCAGTCCAAAGAAGCCTGCTTGGCTGACAGGAGGCTCTTTCTGCGCTGCAGATGCTCTGGCTATGATGAGAGATGAAGTGTTGAAGGCTGCTCGAGAAAAATCATTAATTTCCCTCCTCAAAGAAAAGGACATAGGAGACCATGAACACGCCAGGCAGCTATGAAAGATGTACATTTAAGGATTAACAAAACTCCCACTTCTATTACAGGGTTAGAATACTTCTAAAAGCGAACAAAGGAAATTCTGCTTTTTTTCTGCCTTGGTCAATGTGACCACATGGTCTCACCACCTGCTTCTTCTGTCAGCGAGCATCACCGACCTGATGAAACATGAAGATTTTATTTTTTTGGTGTGTTTCCAGCCCTTTATGTGCAGGAGGTTCTCATCAGCAGCATCTCTTATCCAGTCAGTCTGTCACTTAAACCAACACTTTCTTTTAGCTTGAAATACATAGTTTTTGTCACTGAATTCCTTTTGTGTGTGTGTGTGTGTATGTGTATGCGTGTATTGTCCCCTCGGTCCTGTGTGTGATTTCAGAGCTTTGAAAGTGTGATTTTTATTTGCCTTTGAAACATTCCTGGACTTCAACTTCAGCCAAACTCTCCACAGACCTGATCTGCTGAACTTTGAAGTGTCTCCGCCTCCTCCTCCTCCTCTTCATCACTCCATCAGTACCACTAACACCCCCACCTGAATGCTGCCTGTCACCTCTAATGTAACTGCCACATGGGGAGGATAACTTGTCAACACGGTGAGCAAAGAGAATGCTGCAGAGCGCCGGGCTGACGGCGTGATGAGGCGCTAAGTAAAGGTTAGCTGATTCCTGCAGGGCTGCAGAGCCGCTCTGATGTATTGATTTTGTTGTAAGAGTGAACAGAAAGCTTTGTCCAAGTGGAGTTTCATATCAGCTTCAAGGCCCATCACTCAGTCATCAGAGACGTGCGGCTGGACGTGCAGGACGCTTTCCTGACGAATCTGTGGACGCGCTTTGAGATGATGAGCTAATACTTTGAGCTGGCTGAGGAGGCGAATACTGCTGGAGACCTTTTGATGAGGTGATGAGGCTGATGGTCTGATATTAGTAATTCTCTTCTTTCTTACTGGAATGCATGAGCAAAATACATGTAATTAACCCCTTAAAACTGGAGTGGCCCAGCACCCAGACGTAGTGTTCACAATGTTTTATACTCGCCATTTCTCAATAAAAATGGAGATATATGAATATCTATGAACAGCATAGTTTCTCCTGAACAAAATGAGCCCAAGCATGACATTTTATGAACACGCGACCCCAAGATAAATGTAAATAAAGTACAAGATAGCGTCCTAGCTAAAGTGTAGCTTCAAAAACAAAAAACAATTTGTAAAAAATAAAGTGTAGCTTCGTCATTTCTTGATGACGTAACTTCTGAGGGCAGTCTAAATTTTAAAATCCCTGTCTGTGATTCGATAGTATCACTAGCAGAGGATTTGGTTGATGCATCAGTGGTCCTATCAGCTTTTGTGTAGCCATGGCAACAGGCATGCGTTCCGCTTGTGTAAAACGTGCTTAAAATTTCAGTGACAGACTGGGGCCGTGTGCTCATCCATATGTAGCGTTCACAAAGTGTTATAATCACTTTCTCTCAACAAAATGGCAATATATGAATATCTACGGAAAGCTTAGCTTCTCCCGAACAAAATGAGTCCAAACATGACATTTTATGACCACACAATCCTGAGATACATGCGACTAAAGTACAACATAGCTCTGAGCTAAAGCTAGCTTTGTCGCTTCTCGATGATGTAACTTCCTAAGGTGAGAGCGATATTAGACTTGGATAGGAAGTATTGGATAGGATTTGATTGATGGGTCGGTGGCCCTATCAGCTTTGGGTTACCATAGCAACAGCCAAACTTTCTCCATGCATAAAATACCAGTTCTCTCACTTTGCGAAACACCTTGGAGACATTTTGTGCCAAAACAGACACCAATGTTTCAGTATGTTCAGTCATTCTAACTCATTCAGCAATTAGAGTTTATATATTTAGCAGCATCACAAAAGTTAATCCTGGCTTGTTGTGTTCCTGAAGTAAACATTTTGAAAATGTATAACTTGAAATTAAATCCTCTGTTTACTTATATTTTTAGTGTTTTTATCGCTGAACCTGAGAATCTCTAAACTTGAAGCCAAACCATTTTCCTGAAAATTTAAAAGATTTTCTGTCAGCTGGTACAAAGTAAATGACTCCTTTATCATATGCTCAGAGTTATAAGCCTTTACTTTTGGGTATGACATTTAGGCACCTTAGGTACCTAAGGATAAAGGGTTAACAAACCTTTCTAGTCCAAATTATGTCTACCTACAAATGGGAATGGTCTGGTGATGTTTTAGCAACCACAGAAATAATATCATGATATCTCAAAATCACAATATCCAACATGATATAAAAAAGTAACACTGAACATTTTATAGGTGAATTTTTTTTTTTAAACAAAACTCCAAACTGTACCAACATGAGTAAAAATGAATCAGTGTAAAAGTAGAAAAAGTAGTTTTTCCCTTCAGTAAAAGTAGAAATAAATAAATCCAGTTATATTTTAACTTAAATCTATAACTCCGATTAACTTCAGCTGCTGGTCTTCAGTCCTGTAGAAAACACAAATAGTATCAGCAAATAAAATGAGCTCAAATTTTATGCTCACGTATGCTCATGTAAACAGCAAAACAAAACAAGTGAATGTATCAGAACAAAATGTAATCATGAGAAAATTACCATTAAAACTTAAAAAAAAAACAAAACAAAAAAAAAAAAAAAAAACNAAAAAAAAAAAAAAAAAAAAACCCTGAGTTTTTACTGCAAAATTAAACAGAAACAAATTGGACGACAACAAAATGAGTCAGAATGTGTGAAATATGTTGCAGATCAAAGTTACAGATAAAACACACACACACATACAGACACACATACAGTCCGTGATGAGGCAAAGAACTCATCTGAAGTTAGCATAGCAGCTAAGCTAACACTGTTCATACATCGCTGGCAGAGCATCAGGATGTTGTGTTTTGGGTGGAATTTTTTTTTTTTTTTTTTTTTTTTTTTNTCTGCTTCAGGTGGAGAAACTAATTTGTTGTGTTTCCACCTTTAGCTGTTAGCCAGTTAGCTTGTAACTGAGCCATTTCAAACAACAGAGGAAATAATTAATAAGACTCTGAGCTGATACTTTCACACATGATGTTTTTTTCTTCTTGTTGCACACAGTGTAAAATTTCATCAACACATCACAATATTGTCAAAATCGTAATATGACAAATTTTTATCATATAAAAATGTATATCTGTATTATTGTTATTAATATAACAGAAGGTTATTAGTTCCCTTATTATGAAACATAGGATCTTGTTAGCTTCGACTAATTTTCTAGTTTTCTTGCTACAGGAAGGATTTCACTGGACATGGAATATAACGTTTCATTAGCTTTACTGTGAAGATGCAAAAAGTCCTGACACACGTGAGACGCTCTAACTCTGCTTAATGAGCTCAACAGGTTCAGTCAACAGAATTAAGCTACCATTAGTGATACAGAAACAGTACAGTAATAACCTCAGCAAAGTAAAAAACACTACTTAAAGGACCATACCACCCATTTTGCATGTTCAATCTTAATATATTCAATTTTCATATATGTTACATTACTGACAATCATTTCCCAAAGGATAAAACCGTACCTCAGCTTTCCTGATATTTTGCAAAATCTCTTAATCTTTCAAAATCAAATATTTAAGTGATACACCCACCTTAAAAATCCATGTTTCTCCTGCTAATAGTTACACAGCCTTATGAAGTCACAGTCCTTTAAATTTTTCCATAAATGCAGGTCTTCTTTTGGGACTATATTCCCTGGTGGAGGCATACATTCACTCCACGCTTTTTATTGAGCTTAAACACTAAAATTACATAACTTCTAAAAAAACCTGAATACACGTCTTGTTGGTGATGATGGATTACCTATCCCAAGAACATTTACAGTATCAACATTTTAATTGTAGATTTTAATAGTAGAATGAAACTGAAACCAGTGGAGGTCTGGAAGGTAGGAAAAACATTTTTAATTCACCGTTCCAGTCGTATGCTTTGGGAAATGCTTGTCAGTAACATAACACGTATGAAAATTAAATACATTAGGCTCAAACATGCATAATGGGTGGTATGGTCAACACAATTACAGGTTGTGGTACAAAAACAGCAATCTAATTAATGTAATTTGTGTTTCAGTGTGGCACAGCCTGATATCCAACATCTAAAGTTTAAACATCTGTTTAAAAAGTTTTTAAGTTTTTATCTTAAGCCACGCTGAGGAGCATCTTTCATACACCGTATATGATCAATTTTTCTAACATAGGGATTGAGAGCAGAGAAGAAAGATCTGGATTCAGAGCTGGATTGTAATAATATAACAGAAGTAAATTAGATCTCACATCTGTATGAAAGAAAGAGAAAAGGAATCTGATTCAGTGCTATTAGAACTTCAGTCATCGCTAAATTATACGCCATAACTGACACAGATGTTTTTCCTTAGAAAGTATCAACATTCTGGAAGATTTATATGAGATTTTAAATTATCAGTGACGGAAAATTACTGTAAAATAATTCCAAATGACTGGACGTTTCCTGTTTTTATCAGATCGATGTGAAAAGGACTTTAGACAATTTTCATAATGTTGATGGAGAGGTTATGCTTCATCGTACTGAAAGACCTCCAGGCTTTCTCTCTCTCTCTGTCTCTCTCTCTCTCTCTCTCTCTCTCTCTCTCTCTTTCTCTCTCTCACACACACAGACACACACACACACACACACACACACACACACACACACACACACTTCCACTTGTCTCTTTTCCTTGATTTATTTGGACTTTTTGCTTTCAATTTCCAGCACAGCGTCGCTTTAATATGTAATATGTAACCAATGTCTTGGTGCAGCCCCCCCCCCCCNCCCCCCCCCCCTCCCCATTAACCTTTTGCACTCTGTGTGAATTTCTGCACCTTTAAACATTGACGTACATCTGGAAAGGGCTTCATGTAAATCTGTTCTTTGACCTACATTTGGTTTTATCCCCTCCAGCACTCAGACAATTTCAATGTTCCTGTGAGGATGTTTACATCAATCTCACAGTTATTAATTATGCAATGTTAAATTCAGCGATATGACTAAATATTCATGTCACATAACATCATAATGGAGAGCAGAGGCAGAAATAACTAATGTACTATAATAAATATGCTCATGATAAATTTTACTGCTGAAAAATAATTACATTTGATATACATTTCATACATGTTACGTGTATGAAAATTGAATATATTAGGCTCAAACATGCAAAATGGGTGGTATGGTCCTTTAACATGCAGATATGAACCTGCTGAACTGTATTTTTCCTGAGCAGATGCTGCATATTAGATCAGAACTCAGGAGAATCTGCGGAACTTCCTGAGCTCTGAGTAGAGTGGATCACAGCAGATAAAGATATCCTGTATGGTGAGGTTTTGTGTGTTTTTGTGGCGGTGGAAATGAATTTAAACACTAACTCAGAAGAGAGCTCAATGCCCAGCTTTTCTGAGTAGCAGGTGAAACAGAAGCTCATTGGTTTTACTGGACTGCATTATATTCAGGGATGTTTCTAATATTTTGTCCACCTCATTCACTTATATGGAGGAGCAAAAATATTATAAACATGGTCCAATATAATGCAGTCCAGTAAAACAACAACACAGACTCCAGGATTAAAAATGAGCACAGAGCTGAATCACCTCTTCTCTGTCAACAGTAAGTAAACGTTTTAAGTTTCATAAGTTAGTATTTATTACAGGACTGTTGGGTTGTATTACGTATGTTTCTGCTCTCTGAGCGTACGCTGCCATCAGACGCTGAATCCTGTCTGGAGTTTATGTTTCGGCCCTGAACTCTCGTCTTCGTGACATATCAGTCGTCTTGTGCAGCAGCTTGTCTGTAAATGGTGCTGAGAGCGTGAAAACGTCTCACCGTTTCACGTTCAGAACCGTGCTCAAACGGTTAGACGATAGACTGATGATCCACCGATACGAATAATCCAGGTTATTATTTGCTTCATTTGGCCAAGCTGTCGCTTTGAGAATAAAGCGGTGCTGGATCAAGGCTTTGGGGACTCCTTAACTTGACATAAAAGACTCTTAACATTCATATTTATCAGTTTTAATTAATGGAATCTTTTCCTTTTTTCATGCTGTCACACATGGGATGCTGGTTGATCTAAATTATGGCTTAGAGCCCTTGAGTTGTCAGAACAAGCTCTTATTTTAACAAGAGGCATTTGAGCAGCCTGAAAGCTGCCATTTCTCCTCATTAATAGACATTTATGCAGCAAGGTGCCTCTAAATCTAATCAGATCTTCTGCTGCCAGAAAGCTTTGTGAGTATAAACTGTGATGGGTGCACAAACATGTTGCATCTTCTATCTGATTTATGAAAGCAAACCCTGCTGATTTCAGCCTCGACTGCACACAGAGTTCCAGGAAATACTTCTTAGGCAGTTTTCATGCTAATGTGCTTTGGTCCAGTTCAATAGGAGAAGATTTCCTCCATTAATGCAGCTCGTTTGTGCAGGTCTGAACACAACAATAACGCCACAAACCCCAACTCCAACCAAAACAACCACGCCAAGGGTATTTTGTCTGTCTGGTTCCAAACGCACTCTGAAGCAGTTTGTGGTCTGAACAGGATTCACACAACTTCTGAACCAAGTACACATCATCTATTGATCTATTGATTGATTAGAAGCTGAGATGGCTTTGTGTGGTTAACGCTCAACTACCACAACCACAGCTTGTCAGACATCTGCTACTCATATATATATATACTGTATATATATGGGTTTTATGTACAGAAGCTTTTAACTGGATGACTCTGGCTGCCATCAGGACTTTAACTATTGGCTGATTAATTGATGAATGGAGCCACTCTGCCATTTTGGGTCCTAGAAATCTGTGGATTGGCTGGTTTTGCTCCTTGGTGTGTGCTGATTTTAGGAACATGGAACATTATTGGTCAAATCATTTGTCAGTTCTGTGAGATCCAACAAAATACTGTTGTTTTGACTGGTTGATTATAGGACCATACCACCAGTTTTGCATGTTTAAGCCTAATATATTCAATTTTCATACACATAAAGTTACTGACAAACATTTCCCAAAGCATACTACTGGAACTGCAAATTAAAAATGTTTTTCCTACCTTCCAGACCACTGGTACGCTATTAAAATCAACTTGTTGATACTTGAAATGTTCTTGGGAACAAGACATGTATTCAGGTTTTTTTTAGGAGTTATGTAATTTTACGTTTAAGCACGATAAAAAGCGTGGAGTGAATGTATGCCTCCACCAGGGAATATAGTCCCAAAAGAAGACCTGCGTTTATGGAAAAATTTAAAGGACCTTGACTTCATAAGGCTGTGTAACTATTAGCAGGAGAAACATGGATTTTTAAGGTGGGTGTATCGCTTGAATATTTGAGTTTGAAAGATTAAGAGATTTAGCAAAATATCAGAAAAGCTGAAATACGGTTTTATCCTTTGAGAAATGATTGTCAGTAACATAACTAATTGTCAGTATTCATAACATATGAAAATTAAATATATTAGGCACAAACGTGCAAAATGGTTGGTATGGTCCTTTAACCCTGCAGAAATTAAATGAAGGAGTTTGTCCACTTTTATTCCATGTTTTTCTCAGTTGATTTTAAGATGTTTTAACTGTTCTGTGTTTATTAACCGGTGTCTTGTTTTGGCCCCATAAACATTTTCTGATGACCTGAACACCTGATCACAGCTACGCTGCTACTCACTGGCTGCAGCAAATCAAGATGCTTTCATTTCCAAAAATCTAATCATAAAATGCATGATACTAACGGAAAAATTTAAGCTTTCCTACGAGGTATAGAATACAAGAATGCATGCATTAAAGTCTGTCAGCTAACATGCTTAATGTTTACGTGTTCAGTTTTACATGGAAACGTGAAGTCATCTGTGGTTTCTGTTCCTGAAGTCATTAAAATATTTGTAAAAAGTGTTTTTTATACTTTTAAATGCCAATTAAAATGGCACGCACGTTGAATTGCATATATCTGATGATGTTACAGCAACTTTAAGTTTTTCAAACTGCTAACTTAAGAATTTGTTGGCTGATTATTATTATTATTATTATTATTATTATTACTATTATTATTATTATTAATAATAATAATAAGTTTTGTGAAGAATTCAGATTGGAATAAACAACAAACAGAATAGATAAAGAAATCCTGAATTCAATTTTTATCCTCAAACAACATAGATACAGACCCACAGAAACCCTGATCATCTGATGATTGGTGGAAAAGAACAAAAAACAAACAAATAAATGAATGAATAAATAAATGAGGTAAGGATAGAAAAAAAAAAACTCGGTGGCAATAACTATATTTTTATCCTCAACATTTTGGAAGTCCTCTAAAACCTCTTCAAAGGACCCTCATGATGTACCTGATTTTCTCACATTTAATGAAATGAAAAATATCTCTGATCCATCAAGTTATTTGATGATGAAAGCATCAAAGCTCTCAGGAGTAATACACAGAAAAGAATGGAAGGAGCAGAAAGAGAAGAAAGACAAGCAGATCTTCATGTGTGGAATCATAAACACTGAGTGACCTTGTCAGAAACTCCACCGTGCAGAAACGCCGTCGCCGCGCTGCTACCAACACACCAGGCAGGGTTTCACTTTTTTATTTCAGAGAATAAAAACGCTTCTATGCAGCAGCTCCATCGTCTGCTGACAGGCTGCATTCAGAAGAACCTGCTGAAAAACTGTGAAAACTGTGTGAAATTACAAAATACTATTAAACAAAATAATCAATTAAGACTAAATTTAAAAAAAAAAAAAAACAGCTTAACTTAGTTCAAATGGTAGTTTAACCTTCTTCCCCTTTCTGACATTTACATTCACATTTCTGTTTGTACTGTGATTAAAATGTGTTTAAGAAAAACACTCAGTGGCCAAAAAAAAAGGAAACAGCATTTTATTATAATACAATCCTGTAATAAACTGTCTTTATGAAATAAATCATGCTTTTGCTGTTGACAGTGTGTCAGAGGTTGTTGATTCAGCTCAAAGCTTGTTTTGGAGGCTGTTGTTGTTTTACTGGACTTTATTATTTTGGACAGGTTTCTAATATTTTCTCCACTTCATTATGAACCAAACGATGTAAACTCAGGTTTTCCACATGGGCTACTTCAAGATGTAAACACGCTGTCCAAACAATCAGGTTTAGGCAACAAAAAAAAAAAAAAAAAAAAAAAAAAAAAAATCAGAATTCAGCATCAACACACACACACACACAGAGAGAGAGCTCTCCATGTCATTTTTCACATCATCTTTCTGGCAGATTGTCATAAATCCTTCCACATCATCCTAGCCTGTCTGTTTTTATTCTTGTTTCTTACGTTTCCTGTCATTTCAGATGCTGTGCTTCCAGCTCTGTCCACCAGGCGTCCCCTGCCCTTTCTTTCACTTCCTGTCTCCACCCCTGCCGGGCTGGCTCCATCCACTCTGCCATTAATTTCCTGTATTTATACAACTATGTTTGCTCTGACTAGCTGCCAGATTGTAGCCGGTCCCTCTGGGATTCCATGATTCTGCGATCGCATAATTCAATGCAGAATCAACCAATCAGAGCATATTATGCGAAAGCTCACAATTTTGACCAATTCCTGCACTTTTAGCACATAAAAGGGTCCAGTCAAAAACAGGTTCGTAATTTTGACCAATTATTGCAGTGTTACTGGGGAAAATGGCCCAGTCCAGCCACATGTCAGCAAACATTTCCCCCTGCCTGTCAGCATACACATGTGAAGATGATGCTGATTATTGATGCTGACATCATCTCATTACCAACAAAAGTAACAGATAAAGACCTGAAAAACTATTTCCACATGTTTTACGTGAAAGTAGAAAATAATTTTCACTCTGTGTAATGTGCTGGAACACCAGAGAAAGTGGACAGAATCAGCAAAGAACAGTTAGCACAGCAGCGGTAGGTCACATGACATCACAAGTGCTGAAATTATCAGGGTGAGCGGCGTTTTACTCAAACTTTGACCAGCATTTCCTGTTATGTCTGCCACAGTCTCATAATGAACCCAGAATACTTTTATTTCATCGTCTCTCACTCACAGTCACAAAATGTCCACTAGCCGTGATTGTCATGGTTGCATCCAGGCCTGTCTGATTTTATCCTTGTCTGCTTAGTTTATCCGGGTTTTACCTTCCACTCACCTGTTTTCCCGCACCTACCTGTCATCACCTCATCTGAGTCTGCATATATTCCTGCCGGCCTTCATTACCTGTTGCCAGTTTGTCGTAGTGTTTCCTGCGAATGCCCCGAGCATATTTCTGTGTTATTTGTGAACCCAGTTTTTGTAGATTTTTCCAGCCTTTTTGCTGTGCTTTGAGTTTATACTCAGTTCTGTTTTGTGTTTTTTTTGTTTTGAAACTGCAGTAAAGGATTTTATTCACAACTATTCTGCTCTCCTAGTCTGCTTTTGGGATCCCCTTTTCTGTAATCCTTTCAGTATGAACTGGCCAACATGTTGTGCCATAAGTTGCGCCAGATGCTTACAGCGCAGGGTGCTGTTATTCAGCGTCATGATCAACAACTTTCCACCGTGGCACAAGGTCTCCAGGAGGTGTCTGTTCGCCATGGACAGATCCTTGAGGATATCCGTGAGCAGATGCGGCTACTCTCCACTCCACTTCACACAGACACCCCTACTTCGTCTCCGCCTGTTCCGGGTTTGTCGACCGGCTCTCCGCCACACCTCATGCCAGCAGTGGAACCTCGGCTTCCACCTCCTGAATGCTTTTCAGGTGACTCAGACTCATGTCGCCTGTTCATCATGCAGTGTTCTCTCGTCTTCGAATTACAGCCAACCTGCTTTCCCTCAGAGAAGTCCCAAGTTGCTTATATAATTTCCCTTCTGACCAGGAGGGCACGGGACTGGGGGACCGCGGAGTGGGAGAAGCAGACACGGACTTGCTTGTTAGTCCAGCTGTTCCTGGCTGAGCTCCAGAAGGTTTTTGACCACTCGTCTGTGGGGCGTAAAGCTGCCCATGGGCTACTCACTCTACGGCAAGGAAGGAGGAGAGTGGTAGATTATTCCATCGAGTTCCGCACCATGGCAGCGGAGAATAAATGGAACAGCTTTTCTCTCTTCGATGCTTATTATAATGCATTATCTGATGGTATAAAGGATGAACTGGCATCCAGAGACTTATCTGCAGACCTCGATTCATTGGTTGCTCTGTCTATCCGCATTGACAACCAGCTGGGAGATCGTAAGCAGTAGAGGATGCATGCCGGTGGGCCGCGAACCTACTCACCTTCAGCCCCTCCCCCTNCGTAAGCAGTAGAGGATGCATGCCGGTGGGCCGCGAACCTACTCACCTTCAGCCCCTCCCCCTATCACTGATGTCACCACAGCCATACTTCTTCCGATGTTCCTGAGCCCATGCAATTAGGAAGGACTAGATTGTCTCAGGAGGAGGAGAGGCAATGCCGTATGCGAGACAAGAAATGTTTACACTGTGGACAACTTGGACATTTCATTGCGTCCTGTCCAGTAAAAGGGGGCACTCACCAGTGAAGCAGAGGGTGCTGGTGAGCTGTACTAATAACCTTGAAAACCCCTCTCGACCTGCCCTGGTTGCTCAGTTAGGGCGACCAGATAAATCTATTTCCCTGTCTGTTTTCTTAGATTCCAGTTCGGATGACAACTTTATTGATAAAGACTTGGCTGAACAACTGGGGTTAGCAGAGACACTTGGAAGCCAGCTTAGTGGATGGGTGTTGCTTGTGTCATGTGACTCACAGAACTGCCCCAGTTTCACTGACTGTCTCAGGTAACCACCAGGAGCTTATTCAGTTTAACCTAATTCTCCTCAGCTTCCTGTCATCTAAGGGCTTCCATGGCTCAGGTTGCACAATCCCCACATAGATTGGGGTTCAGGAACTATTTTAGCATGGGGTATTGACTGTTATTCCAGATGCTTAGGAAAAGCTGTTTCTACTGTCTCTGTACCTGATTTATCCTCTCCTTATTCCCAGGATCTATCCCAAATTCCCCCAGAATATTTAGACCTCAAGGTTGTTTTCAGCAAAACTCGGGCTACCTCTCTTCCCCCTCATCGTCCTTATGATTGTTGTGTTGATCTGCTTCCAGGAACCTCACCACCTCTTATACTCCTTATCTATTCCAGAGACCCAAGCCATGGATAAGTACATTGGGGAGGCCTTGGCAGCCGGCATAATACGGCCATCTTCCTCGCCTGCTGGAGCAGGATTTTTTTTTTTTGTGGAGAAAAAAGACAAGTCACTACATCCCTGCATTGACTATAGGGGATTAAATGACATTACTGTGAAAAATCGGTATTCCCTGCTATTAATGTCTTCAGCATTTGAACTCTTACAAGGAGCCACCATTTTCACCAAACTCGACCTACGCAATGCTTACCATCTAGTAAGGATAAGAGAGGGGGATGAGTGGAAAATGGCTTTTAACACTCCTAGTGGGCATTATGAATATCTAGTTATACCTTTTGGTCTTTCTAACGCCCCAGCTGTTTTTCAAGCCTTGGTGAATGACGTGCTCCGTGATATGCTAAACAAGTTTGTATTTGGGTATTTGGATGACATCTTGATTTTTTCCAAGTCCAAACAGGAACATGTGCAGCACGTTTGTAAGGTGTTACAGTGGCTGCTGGATAATCGTCTCTTTGTGAAGGCAGAGAAGTGTGATTTCCATGCCAACACTGTCCCCTTTTTGGGGTTCATCATTTCTTCAGGGAGTATTAAAATGGACCCCGAGAAAGTCAGGGCAGTAGCCGAGTGGCCTGTTCCAGCCACTAGGAAGCAGCTACAGAGGTTTTTGGGGTTTGCAAACTTTTACAGAAGATTTATATATAACTACAGTTCTCTGTCTGCTCCCCTCCATGCTCTAACCTCTCTCTCCTCTCAGTTTAAGTGGACACCTGGTGCTGAGCAGGCCTTCCAGGAACTCAAACATCATTTCACCTCTGCTCCTATTTTGATTCAGCCTGATCCTGATCGCCAGTTTATAGTGGAGGTAGATGCTTCTGACGTGGGGGTAGGAGCGGTACTTTCACAGTGGTCAGCCCTTGATCAGAAGCTTCACCCCTGTGCTTTTTTCTAGCTCAAGTTGTCTCCTGCTGAACGTAACTATGATGTTGGCAACCATGAGTTACTTGCAGTCAAGTTAGCCTTAGAGGAATGGAGACACTGGTTAGAGGGGACAGAGTTGACTTTTGTTGTTTGGACTGATCACAAGAACCTTGAGTATATCCATTCTGTTAAGCGTTTCACTGCACGGCAGGCCAGATGGGCTTTGTTCTTTAACAGTTTCAATTTCACCCTGTCTTATCGTCCAGGTTCTAAGAACACTAAACCTGACTCTCTGTCCAGACAGGCAGAAGCCATTCCCAACACCCTTGTCCCAGAAAATACCCTCCCTCTCACCAGGGTGGTTGGAGCTGTGACTTGGAAAGTAGAAGATCTGGTTNCCAGAAAATACCCTCCCTCTCACCAGGGTGGTTGGAGCTGTGACTTGGAAAGTAGAAGATCTGGTTAAGGCTTCTCATCTGCTCTCTCCTGCTCCTTCTACATGTCCTCTTAATCATCTCTATGTGCCTGACAGCCTTTGTTCCCAGGTGCTTCAGTGGGGACATTCCTCCAAACTCAGCGGTCACCCAGGAGTTCAATGTACTCTGGAATTCCTCAGTCAACGCTTTTGGTGGGCTACTATGGAGGCAGACACCCGAGAATTTGTGGCGGCTTGCCAAGTCTGTGCTCAACACAAGAATTCCCACCAGGCACCTGCAGGACTTCTTCACCCCCTTCCTGTTCCACACCGTCCTTGGTCTCATATTTCACTGTTACTGGTCTGCCTTCCTCCAATGGTACCACTATTCTTACAGTAGTTGATCGATTCTCTAAGTGTGCTCATTTTATTCCACTTTCTAAACTGCCCACAGCCAAGGAAACAGCTGAAATAATGTTACAGCATGTGTTCAGAATCCACAGCCTCCCCACTGACATTGTTTCTGATAGAGGGCCACAATTTACTTCCAAGTTTTGGAAGTAATGGCCAGACTGAGTGGAAAAACCAAGAGATGGAGACCATTCTGTGGTGTATAACATCTCAAGATCTTGCTTTCTCCACCAGATTATCACCCTTTCAGTGTGCTTACGGTTATCAACCCCCTCTCTTTTCTGAGCAGGAGAAGGAGATCAGTGTCCCTTCCGTGCAGGCCTTCATTTGCCGCTGCAGATGAACCTGGTTGAGGGTCCATTCTAAACTACTGCGGACATCAGCCCATTATCAGAAGCAAGCCAATCATCGACGGACCCAAGCTCCACTGTACTGTCCTGGTCAGAGTGTCTGGCTGTCCACTCGTGACCTTCCTCTGCAGGTGGAATCGCGTAAACTGGCACCACATTTCGTGGGACCCTTTCCAGTCGTCAAGGTGATCAACCCAGTAGCTGTGAGACTCCACCTTCCCCGTTCCATGCGTATCCATCCCACCTTTCATGTTTCTAGAATCAAGCTGGTCAATGAAAGCTCTCTGGCTCCCACCTCTAGACACCCCCCCCCCACTCATTGATGGCCTGCCAGTCTACACAGTTAAACGTCTGCTGAAGGCCAGACGACAGGGTAGGGGGTTGCAGTACCTGGTGGATTGGGAGGGATATCGTCCTGAGGAGCACTCGTGGTTCCTGCCAGGGACATTTTAGATCCTGCTCTCATTAATGATTTCCATTGTCTCCATCAGGAGCCGTCCCTAGAGGGGGGGGGGGGGNCTGTCTGATTTTATCCTTGTCTGCTTTTCATTGTGCTTTAATGCTCCTGTGCTTTCAGAGTTTATCTGGGTTTTACCTTCCACTCACCTGTTTTCCCGCACCTACCTGGTCATCACACCGGCTGCTCATCACCTCATCTGAGTCTGCATATATTCCTGCCGGCCTTCATTACCTGTTGCCAGTTCGTTGTAGTGTTTCCTGCAAATGCCCCGAACATATTTCTGTGTTATTTGTGAACCCAGTTTTTGTGGATTTTTCCAGCCTGTTTGCTGCGCTTTGAGTTTATACTCTCAGTTCTGGTTTGTGTTTGTTTTGTTTTGAAACTGCAGTAAAGGATTTTACTCACAACTATTCTGCTCTCCTCATCTGCTTTTGGGATCCCCTTTTCTGTAATCCTTTCAGTGATGCTAATTTTTGCTATGTTCAACTCCATTGACTTATGCTAAAAACGTTAGAGATCTAAAAGTCTGCTAGCTGCAACGCTAATTAGTGCCATGTAAAATCCCATTTGATTATGCTAAAGTAAGAATAAGGAAAAAAGCTGTTTGTTCAGGAAAATAAACTAAACTGAGCACTTCAAATGATTCTAATTGTTTTTGTGTTATGTATTCTGCTTGAAATCATCCTAAAACTGAGCACATATGACTTTTTATTGTTTTATAAGGAATTATCAAAAAAAAAAAAAAACACTGCAAAATTATTGCGGAATTTCAGAAAATCTGTTGTAAAAACTTGTATTTTTGGCTGCAGAAATCAAAAAAAAAATGTGAAATCCTAAAGGGACTGGCTGCATGCTGCCTATTTTGAAGCATTTATCCAGTTCTGTGTCCAGTACCTTCAGTCACCCCCCNCCCCCCCCCCCGTATTTTGCCAGAACAAAGGTGAAACCCTAGCTCCCTCATAATCTGTGCTGATTGGTTGATTTTGCATTGAATTATGCGATCACAGAATCCTGGAGGGCCTGTGTATCTAGCCTGTCTTGTTGTGACTTCTGCTGGTTTTTAGTTATGACCCTGCCTCTAGCCTGCTCCTTGCCTGTACATTTGCCTTTTGTGTTTTTGCCTTCGAGCCTGCATCGGCTGCTGTGCCATCCTGCCTTTATTAAACCTGTTAGTAAGACCTGACCTCCATCTCTGCTTCTGCTATTTGGTCCTCTAACCGCTGCCTCAAGCGGGATACAGCTCAGTCTGCAAATGTTTGTATCTCGTCTTCCTGATCGATGATGTCATTTTTAAAAGCAGAATTGTCCGTCAGACTTAATTGTCGCTGTAAGCAGCAACAAATCAGCTGGGCTGCAGTCTCACCATTTAGCCGTCAGGGAAAACAGCTCGTTTAAGTTTTAGCTATTCAGAATTCTTTCCAACCATGTTTTCT
Source organism: Lucifuga dentata (assembly GCA_014773175.1). Taxonomy (NCBI): domain Eukaryota; kingdom Metazoa; phylum Chordata; class Actinopteri; order Ophidiiformes; family Bythitidae; genus Lucifuga; species Lucifuga dentata. The sequence continues at coordinate 38,037 of VXCM01003341.1, forward strand.
TGAAGATTACAAATTTTGCCACAGGGTCTAAAATATAGGTAACCAAACTATGCTGCCAATTCACATAACAGTATAAAACTGCCTGCATGTCCAGGAAATTAGTGGCAACTGGCAATAATAGCTGAAAAATGTATTATGTTTCTGTTTTATTTGCCCTAAAAAAGTGCTAGAATCAAATTAGTAGGATACTGTGAGTAAATTACAGCACTTAGTTGCTTTTTAAAGAGCAACATGGTAACAGGCCTGTTTGAAATGGATTACAGGTGTGTATTCATCTAGCAGATATTTTTATACATGAAGTTTAGAAACCATAAGCCTGGATCAGACGGCTCAAATTAGATCTGATTTTCTGTTTGTCGACGGCTTTTTGGAAAGATTCCGATCAGAATCAAACTGATGCTCAACGATCACTGCAGACACCTGAGAGGCTAAAGGAGTCAGAATCCTGCTTAATGAAATGTGTTATGAGAAGCTCCAGCCAATCAGAGTGTAAAACACGGCATGAGGAGTCCTGCGTCATTTCTGCTGCAATGTTCGTGTCTAAACATAGTTTGGAGATAAGACAGAAGCTGGATTTGAACCAGCACTTCAGGCTGTGAGGCGACGTGATGCAAATCTGTTAAATCACACAGCAGGATGTTACTGTAACACAGCTGTACAGGTCAGGTGGAAAAACACTGTCAAACTTTACAAATAAAAATATATATATTAAAAAAAAACAAACAGAATAAAAGCAGTCAAAACAGTATAACAGTAATCAACTGCAGTATAAGTTGATTTTCCTGTTATGAAATAACTTCTATGACCAAAACCTCACAAACATCTATTAACCGACAAGATGACATGAAAATATTTTTATATGATAGTTTGAATTATTAAGATCCAAACCTTGAACTGCTGCAGAAATGGTGATTTTTGCTGCAGGAAGTGGAATGCGTTTCTGCTTGAGCTGGACTCAGTTACTGTGGGGTTCAGGCTGGTTGCTAGGTGGTTACTGGGTGGATCCAGTGGTGCTCCTGGTCATTTCTGTGGTGCTCTGATTGGTTACCAGGGTATTTCTAGGTGGTTGCTATATTGCTAGGTATTTGGTGTGGTGTTCTGTTACTAAGATGTTGATGGGTGGATGCTCTGGTGTTGTAGCTGGTTGCTAGGGTAGTTTCTATGGTGTAGGCGTGTGTGTCTTGTATGTATCTGTGTGGTCTGGTTTTCCCTAATGAAAATGAAAATGAAAATGAAAAGTAACTTTTTTCATATCAGTCAGTATTTATATTTTTCTCAATAATTATCTCTCACACATTTAAATGCCAGTTTTTTTTTCTTTCTTTTAAACCAGAGATGGACAACTTTGATGAGGATGGGGCCAGTAAAATTTCATCCTCACAGTCAAAGGGCCACACATTGAATAAAAATAAATAAATAAATAAATAAATAAATAAAGGGAGATTCTCCCCCCCCCCCCCCCNCCCCCAGTGGACCCAATCCGATCTTATTCTCTCATTTAAAGCTTTTTGCTACCATGGAATTGGTGGAAGGGATGGTAGTAAATAAGCGTCAGTAATGAGCGAGCGCCCTCTGCTGATGGGTGGTGGAAATAACAAAGGAACACACTAATATAATTTTCATTTTTATTAATTGAGAAATCATCCAAGGGCCTAATAGATTAAAGTTGTGGGCCATATCTGGCCCCCAGGCCACCAGTTGCACATGCCTGTTTTAAGCAGTTTTCTAATAAGTTGTTTTCTGACATGACAGCAACTTAATTAACCCTCAGAAATTACAACATTATTAAGATTTTTAATGCAGTTAAACTAAAAAATCGTAACAAAATTGTAACCAGAAGGAAAAGGAAATCAGAGAAAACAAATTTATGGTAACCCTGTTTCTCAGTAACAATGGAAAATCAACTAGTTATCACTTCAAGTTATGAGCAAGAAAGTTATAAGCAGAAAGATTGTGTTTTCTGTCTCTGGTTAAAAAAAAAAAAGAAAAGAAAGAAAAAAGAAAATCTTATAATCCTGNTGTTTTCTGTCTCTGGTTAAAAAAAAAAAAGAAAAGAAAGAAAAAAGAAAATCTTATAATCCTGTGTTTCAAATCTGAACACAATGTGACTCAATAAGATGACCATAACTGAATAATTAAATAAAATCTAAACTCTGGTTTAGATTTTATTTAATTATTCAGTCTCTTCACATCTCATGATTTAAAAGTTTTAGAAGAGTATCTAACAGAGGAAATATTCAGATTACCATCATTTCTCAGCATTCATAGTAAAGCATCATAAAGTTCCAGCTGATATTCTGAGTCCATTCAGACAGTTTTTTGTTTCCTTGTCGTTTCTGTGGGCTTTAAGTCTTTCCACAGGAACTCCTACATTCTGTGTTCTATACCTGCTAAGGTGATGGAGCAGGTTTGTTGTGTTACTCATCTTGGTTTGAACATAGTGGCACATCATTGCATGGTAGTTTGAGTCTTCAGACTTTTAAAAGTTGAAATATGTCTGCAGTGGTAATTTTCTCTAACTCTGTGGTGACATCAGCTTGGCTTCGTCTTTTCTTTCAGACAAACACACACTTCTTTCTCCAAACCATCATGTTACACAGAACACGCTAATGAAAAGTTGGCCATTGCTCTGATACATGTGTGTTCCTCGTGCAGGGAGAGAAATTATAATGGATCTTTGCTGAACGACTGGCTGCTCGCCGGTCACTTGTGTCATGCAGTCTGTTCCTGATTTGATTGGCTGTTTATGTGTCAGAGGGCTGCTGCAAACGAACCAACATGACAGGCTGCGGACCAAAAGCCTAGAATGTGTAGCCAGGTTTAAATTTATCAACCTGTTCAGATAACAGTTTTCATATTGATGACAAATATTGGAGTAGATATTTTTATGCTTTCATCACACAAACCCACAGCGTCCTCGACGGTAACGTCCAGGCCTAGATGTGTCTGCAGTGAGGGAGAGTCATGGATTTGATGCCGTGCTGAATTGTTATGAGAAAGCTGTGATAAATGATGGATTATCAGATTTAAAGGACCATACCACCCATTTTACGTTTGAGCCTAATATATTCAGTTTTCATACATGTTGTTACTGACAATCATTTCCCAAAGGATAAAACCATATGTCAGCTTTCCTGATATTTTGCAAAATCTCGTAATCTTTCAAAATCAAATATTCAAGCGATACATCCACCTTAAAAATCCATGTTTCTCCTGCTAATAGTTACACAGCCTTATGAAGTCACAGTCCTTTAAATTTTTCCATAAACACAGGTCTTCTTTTGGGACTATATTCCCTGGTGGAGGCATACATTCACTCCA